>AWOL01S0025829.1:5630-18210 GCA_000715115.1 Nicotiana otophora | reverse complement strand
TTGGGGGGGGGGGGGTTCCTGTAACTTAAGAAAATGAAAATTGGGTATTTGAGCTATGATTTGGACTTGGTTTTGGAATCTAATCACATATTTGGACTCATGGGGTTATGGGTAGTCAACATCTACCCTTTGACTCGGGTTTTGACCATATAGGCTCGGGGTTGACATTTGTTGACTTTTTGAAAATTGAATAAAGATCAAAGCTTTATTGTTTGGAATTGGTTCCTATAGCTTTGTTTGACGTTATTGAGTTTTTTTGACTATATTTGACCTGTTTGCGGGTAGATTTGAGAGGCAAGAGATTTTTGGAGTATTGATTCTCATGCATTTTAGATAAGTATCTTGTCTAGGCTTGCCTTGAGGGTATTTTATGTAGATTATGATGTTGTTATATATTGGTATGACACATATGTGAGGTGACGAGCACATATGCGTGCACCATGATTATTCATGATCTGGGTAGATCGTAGGCTATTATATGCCTTATTTTGTAATCATATTTCTTTGATATTGTGTTTTCTCCCACTTGTATGACTATGTGAGCTATTATTCATGCTAGAAATCATATCTAGGCTATGTGCTTATCTGTTTGAGACATGATAGTGCTATTTCTGCTATGTTGTACTGTTTGCCTTAACTATAGTCATATTTTCAGTCATGATATTATATCCGCTAGTATATCCTTGTCTCTGTCCCCTCTTTATATGTTATCTCACATTTTATTGGTGTCCTTATTGTGTGACATGAGTTGCAGCAGAGTTATGGCACGTTGGTATATTCCATGCGACATTCCTGATTATGGTATTGTGAGATATGAGCATACTAAGACTTGAGCGGGTTGATGACTGATCTTGGGTCATTAATCCATGTTGATATTGATTGTGAGGTGACATTTGTATTCGTGCCCTATATTGGGCTGAGTGATATTGATCGTTGACTTTTGATCTGATCAGCACTTGGTCTGGGATTCGACCCTCCATAGTTAGGTCATAACCTATGAGTGCAGGCACTAGATATGTGCTTAGAGAGGGGCGTACGTTAGGTACCTATACAATGTTGAGTGTGTGTGATGATTTAGGGGCTTCGAGTCAGGTAGCAAGAGTGTGCTGAGAGTGTGATTGAGGGGTATTTGTGCCAAGCACTATGTATGTGCCGATATTGTGTTTACTTGATGATTAATCTATGATGGTGTTGATCTTGGCATGTATACTTGTCATGCAGACATAAAGTTGTATTCTCCTTGTGCTAATTGATATTTGATGTCTTTAAAGTCGATGCCTTGACTGATAAATTTAGAAAGCATGCCTATAAAGATGAATCCTTATATAATTGAGATATTCTCCCTTTTGCTATTATTATGTTTTTATTGTTGTTGCTGACTATTGAATGTGAGAATTGTATCTTGCCAACCTCGTCACTTATTTCAGACTACCGTTAGGCTTGCTACTTATTGAGTACATGGGGTCTGTTGTACGCATACTACACTCTGCACTTTATGTGCAGATCCAGGTGTTGCTGGTAGCAGTGATTGCTAGAGAGTTGTTATCCATATTTGCGTGGAGGTTTCGAGGTAGCATTGATGTTCCATTCGCATGCCTTGAAGTCCCTTCCCTTATTTCGTGTCATTACTTTTAGCCTTTCGGACAGTATTGTATTCGACTCAGACCTTGTATTTACTCATTCTATAGAGCTCATGTATTCGGTGACACCAGATTTTGGGGTGGTTCTCAGTTGTATCATTATTCGACTTCAGTTATTTATATTGTTCCACAATTGAGACTATTTAATACTATTGTTGAAGTTTATTTCTGCAAATATGTTGTTGGATTTCCTAACAAGCGGGTATAGGAGCCATCATGGTCCCAGTGGGATCTTGGGGTCATGACATTGGGTGCATGAGAGGAAATAAAGTGGTTTACGAGTCTTAGGATGATGTGGTTTCATATGGGATGAGTTTTGATTGAGGTCCATAGTGTATTGAAAAAGAGAAGCGTTATCTTGAAGGCAAGTCAAGAGGAATTTGAAGAAGTTGGGTCAGCTTAGCAGTGGTTTGGATTAGCATAGTAATATAAATGATCGGTTCCTTTTTTATGATAGGGCTTTACAGGTGCTTTGTGGCAATACTTTTGGATTTGATAGTCTGTGTGACTTGGTTGATTTAGATGGATTTAGCTCGGATGGCATGGCTATGTGCAAATGGGTTTCAAAGAGCTCACGGTGGTCTTAACCATGACTTGACACTAATGTCTTCTACGGGTATGGAAGATTTGTTGCGTGTTGTGATGTTCTCCTGCATTGAGTTAAGTGGAAGGTTCCTAGTTGATGAAGTGTTTATCCTACTTGTGATTTGGAGTTGATATCGAAGTTCTTGTATTTTCACACAATAGCATTATAGATGTGTTTAGTTGTGTGGGACTAGGATTGAATGATAAAGGTTACAGTCCAGTTTCGAAAGAAATGTCATGAGTTCTAGACAGCATGGGAGATTTCAGATTTTTAAAAGGATGCTAGCACTATCTTGTATCGCCTGAGAAGGATGTATGTTGTAGAAGATGAATTATGTATTGAGTTGTGGATGCTTGACTAGTACTACTGAAATCCCATGGTTGGTAACCATTGATGTTTAGGTTTGATACTCGACGTGGAGGACCGTGGTAGTTATTTAGGTGGAAGATTTTGAGATCGGATATAGAGATTCTTGTATTCATGAGATTTAGAGATTGGATCTTCTTAGAAGCAGACTATCCCTTTGGTTGTAGATGTGAACATGTGTTAAGGGTTAGACAGTTGATTATATGTGTTATGGATAGGTCATTGTGGAAATTTGGGAGGCTATGCACCTAATCGAAATGGTTTGAATCTCCTTGAGGGCATATTTGTAGGCCTAATGGGTATGTGTATTTTGCACTGCATTGGATTTGCTTACTCGCACAACAATTGCTTGGCGTGTGTGGGCTAGAGTTGATCTTATTCATGTCTTAATTTGTTCTTTGTGTTACTCTCTTATGCTACGATGGGTTGTGAGATTATTTTACTATTTACACGCATGATGTGGTATTATGGTCCTGTTTAGGCCTTGTGGTGATATTTGAGCGAGATGACTCTTATAATATTGAATTACTTATTGCACCTTAGTCATGCTTTGCATGTCTATAGTATATTGTACTATTCATCTCTCCATGGTTATAGTCATGCACTTTGCATGCTTGCTGTTGATACACAAGTGTTTGTTGATTGTGAGCATTATGGCTCGATGGGTATTTCATGTGGATTGAAATGTTTGGATCGGGTTACACTCAGCAACGGAGTTATGATTGGATATGATTTCTTGTGCTTATTCCTTGTGTCATTTTCTCCCTTGTGGGATGGATTCCTAGCGTAGTGATTTTGTGGCTGTATCTGTTAAGCTTTTTGGACAGTTCTCTTATTTGGTTCTCTATCCATTATTGGTTACATCCGAGTTGTTGCTTGTTTGGTGCATGGAATGTGTCGTATATGGTTCTGGTATCATTTGGGGTGGCATGTTGGTCGACCAATTGTCACAACCCAAATCCTAACTTGCCATGATGGCGCCTATCGATGGTACTAGGCAAGCCGTCATTTCTAAATACTCCAAATATTTAACAGAAAAATAATTCAAGACATTTGAAATAGGCAAAGTTTTCATAAACAAGGGGGTAAAACCCAAAACACAAGTGCGATGAGAAACCCTCTACAAAACGACGGTAATAACCAGCCAAACCAAGAAAACTCAAAATCTTCGTGGCTGAGGACGGTCTGGGCCAACTCCAAACCGCCTCTATCTTCTTCGGATCTACCTGAATACCCTCACTAGACACCACGTGCCCCAAGAACGCCACTGAACTGAGCCAAAACTCACACTTGGAGAACTTTGCATAAAGCTTCTCCTCCCTCAACCGCTGCAACACGATCCTCAAATGCTGGGCATGCTCTTCCTGGCTACGAGAGTACACCAGGATATCATCAATAAATACAATAACGAACGAGTCAAGAGAAGGCTGAAACACATTGTTCATCAGATGCATGAATGTTGTTGGGGCATTGGTCAGCCCAGAAGACATCACAAGGAACGTATAATGACCATAACTGGTCTTGAAAGCTATCTTAAGAATATCCGAGTCCCGAATCTTCAACTGGTGATATCCTAACCTCAAATCAATCTTGGAGAACACCCTCACTCCCTGAAGTTGGTCAAATAGATCATCAATACGTAGTAAAGGATACTTGTTCTTGATTGTGACTTTGTTCAACTGCCTATAATTAATGCACATCCTCATAGTACCATCCTTCTTCTTCACAAAAAGAACTGGTGCACCCCAAGGTAATATGCTAGGCCGAATAAACCCCTTATCAAGGAGTTCCTGAAGTTGCTCCTTCAATTCCTTCAACTCCGCCGGTGACATACGATACGATGGAATAGAAATGGGCTGAGTGCCCGGTACCAAATCAATACTGAAGTCAATATCCCTTTCAGGCAGCATGCCCGGCAAGTCTGCAAGAAACACATCCGAAAAGACTCGCACCACCGGAATAGAATCAATAGCAGGGGTCTCTACACTAACATCCCTCACAAAGGCTAGATAAGATAGACAACCCTTCTCAACCATCCGTTGAGCCTTCAAGTATGAAATCACTCTACTGGGAACATAGTCTATAGAGTCGTTCCACTCAACCCTTGGCAACCCCGGCATCGCCAACATCACGGTCTTCCCGTGATAATCTAGAACCACACGACATGGAGACAACCAGTCCACACCCAAATCACGTCAAAATCGACCATACTAAGCAACAAGAGATATACTCTGGTCTCCAGGCTCCCAATAGTCACCACATATGACCGATATACTCGGTCCACAATAATAGTATCTCCCACTGGAGTAGATACATGAACAGATGAAACTGGAGACTCACGGGGCATATCCAGATAATGAGCGAAATACGAGGACACATAATAATAAGTGGAACCAGGGTCAAATAGTACAGAGGCATCTCTATGGCAAACTGAGTCAATACTTGTGATCACAGCGTCCGAAGCAATGGCATCTAGTTTGGCGGGAAGAGCATAGAATCGGGCCTGACCGCCACTCGATCGGCCTTCCCCTCTAGGGCGACCTCTACCTGACTGGCCCCTACCCTGAGCTGGCTGAGTGAGTGGTGAAGTAAGTGGTGTTGAAGCCGTAGTCTGACTCCTCTGCTGAGCCGGACCTCCCATAAGGCGGGGACAATACCTCCTGATATGGCCAAACTCTCCACACTCATAGCAACTCCCTGGTGCTGGTGGTGGGGACTGGAGGGGGCCCCGAGCACCGGGATAACTGGTAGAAGGACCTGGCATAGACGAGCCCTGACCCGATGGAGCACGGGATGAACTTTGAGCTGGAAAGGCACTGAGAGATGAGTGACCCTGCTGGTAACTGTGTGAACCATGGCCAGATGATGGACCACGGTGAACTGGGCGAGCCGTCTGAGCATGCCTATAAGGACGACCCCTATCGTGGTAGAACTGACCCCCAGAAGGAACACCGCTAAATCCACCCAGTCCACGAGGCCTCTTGCCTCCCTCTCAACCCGCTCTAGTTGCGAACCTTCTCAATCTGACGAGCAATGTCGACAACCTCATCAAAAGTAGCACCAGACACTCTCTTTCTAGTCATAAGCAATCGCACTGAAAAGTGAGGCCATCTATGAACCTCCTGATCCTCTCCCTATCGGTGGGAACCAACCAGACAGCATGACGGGCCAACTCAGAAAATCTCATCTCATACTGCATCACAGACATATCACCTTGACGAAGCTGCTCGAACTGCCTACGCAGCTCCTCTCTGCGGGACTGAGGCACAAACTTCTCCAGGAAGAGAACGGAGAACTCCTACCTATGGTATGCTGCGCTGACCGGCCTACGCTTCTCATAAGCCTCCCACCAACTGAAGGCAGCCCCAAAGAACTGAAAAGTAGTGAACGAGACCCCACTGGTCTCTAGAATACTTGTTGTACGGAGTATCCTCTGACTCTTATCCAAGAAGCCATTTGCATCCTCTCCCTCTGTACCACTGAAAGATGGAGGCTGGAGTCTCCCAAACCTCTCCAATCTACGCTGCTCATCATCGGGCATGACAGGAACCACATAGTCCTGAACAGCTACAACAGGCTGGACTGGTGGTACCCCTGGTGTCTGGAGTCACTGTACCACCTGCTCTGGTGTGCAGGCGGCTGGAGTCTGAGCACCTCCCCAGGCCTGGGAAGTGGCTGCTGTGGCCGGAACAGAGACCGCCTGAGCAAGACTAGTGCACATGGTCAGAATCTGAGCCAAGGCCTCCTGAAGGCCTGGAATCACGAAAGGCACAGGTGGTGCCTGAGCTGGTCCCACAGGCTCATCCACAACTGGAGCCTGCTCCTGAACTGGGGCAACTGGTGGATCTGCAGGTGCTGCCCTAGCTGTTGTGCGAGCTGCAGCTCTACCCCTACCGCAGTCTCTACTGCGACCTCGGCCTCTCGTGGTCCTGACTGGTGGTACTGGTGGTTGTCCATCTTGTTCTGTATATGTGTCCTCACCATCTATGAGAGAATAGAACAACAGAAGTTTAGTTACCAGAATCAAAAGATTCGCACGACAAGAATTCAAGAATGTGGAATTTCCCAAGGGTTCGGCAGCCTCTCAAAGGTAAGTACAGACGTCTCTGTACCGATCCACAAGATTCTACTAAACCTGCTCATGACTCGTGAGACCTGTGTAACCTAGGCTCTGATACCAACTTGTCACGACCCAAATCCTAACCTACGGTGATGGCGCCTATCGATGGTACTAGGCAAGCCGTCATTTCCAAATACTCCAAATATTTAACAGAAAAATTAATTCAAGACATTTGAAATAGGGAAAGTTTTCATAAACAAAGGGGTAAAACTCAAAACACAAGTACGGAAATAACTCTCAATATCGGGGTGTCACTAAGCCATGAGCATCTATATATAATCAGTCTAAAAATGAAACGACTATAATAGTTTGGATCCAAAAACAACGAAAGAAAGGATAAGGAAGGAGAAATAAGGACTGCGAACGCCATGCAGCTGCCTCGGTATCTCCAACGGTCAACTACGTAAAATATCAACACTCTCCGCGTCCAAAAACTCCTGGATCTGCACACGAAGTGCAGGGTGTAGCGTGAGTACAACTAACTCAATAAGTAACAATAATAAATAAGGAGCTGAAAGATAGTGACGAGCTGTACAATTATAGTTTGTTTTCAGTAATCTCAGCAAGAAAGTAGACATGCTTTCAAATCCGGCAATTTAAGTCAAATCAGTTTATACATTGCCAAGTTCAAGTAAAACCGGATACAATATCTTCCAGGAGTTTCAAAACAGTGACATATAGCAGCTAAGTGCAACAACAAATGAAAGCAAGTACATCCTCTCAGGGCAACAGTCACTCAACCTTTCTCAATAGCTCAATCACTCGGCTCTCAGCTCTCAACACTCCCACTCAATAGGTACATGTGCTCACTGGGGGTGTACAGACTCCGGAGGGGCTCCTTCAGCCCAAGCGCTATATCGCTGCAGTGTGCATCCCGATCCTATATAAATAGCCATAAGGCTAGTTGCGACATGCAACCCGATCCATATATACAGCCCTAAGGCTCGTTGCGGCGTGAAACCCGATCCATATATACATCCCTAAGGTTCGTTGTGGCGTGCAACCCGATCCATATATACAGCCCTAAGGCTCATTGCGGCGTGCAACCCAATCCATATATACAGCCTTAAGGCTCATTGCGGCGTGCAACCCGATCCACATATATATATATATATATATATATATATATATATCACAGCTCGATATTCATGCCCTAACTCAGTCACCAACCTCTCCAGTCTCTCGAGCTCTGAGAAATCATAAAAATCAGCCCAAACAAAGATAATATAATGTATCAGCAAGAACAAGAAGAGATTGAGATATGATACACAGGTAAACCGTGACTGAGTACAAAACAGCAATTAGCAATTAATTCAACGAGTACAGGACCTTTGCGGTTCCCAACAGTGTAGTCACATAGCCTAAGCATGACTCCTGACATGATTTGCAGTCAAATTTCTATAACACAGGGAGAGCATATAGCTAACAACAAGTTATTTAACTTTACAGTTCCACGGAATGGACCAAGTTACAATTCCTACGGTGCACGCCCACACGCCCGTCACCCAGCATGTGCGTCACCACCAAACAATCATATAACAACAAAATCTGGGGGTTCATACACTCAGGACCAGATTTAAAACTGTTACTTACCTCGACCCGAGCAAAACTCTACTCCAATATGCCTTTGCCTAGCGAATCGACCTCTAAACGTCTTGAATCTAGCCACAAGCAGTACAATACAATCAATACGGATTAAAGAAATCATTTTCACAAGAAAAATACGAAATTATAAGCCAAAATCCGAAATTGGTCAAAAGTCGGCCCAGGCCCACATCTCGAAATCCGACAAAAGTCATAAAACCTGAAATCCCTTTCACTCACGAGTCTAACCATACCAAATTTACTCAAATCCGATAACAAAATCCCATTCAAAACCTCAAAAATCTAACTCAAGGACTCTTCCTCTTTTTTTTTTCCAATTTTCCACTCCAAATCACAAATTAGATGATGGAATTAAAGACATAATCATGGAATTTAGCCAAAACCAAGTAAGAATCACTTACCATAATCAACTCCACGAAAATCTCTTCAAGAATCGTCCAAATCCGTGGTCTCTAGCTCAAAATATGAAGAATGGGTTCAAACCCTTATTTTTTAAATTAAATACTGTTGCCCAGATTTCCTTCTTCGCGAACGCGACCGCCCTCTCGCGTTCGCATAGACCAATTTGACTGCCTCTTAGTTTAACTCTTCACGAAAGCGACCAACGCTTTGCGAACACGATGCTTTACCAACTATGACCTTCGCGAACGTGACCCATGCCTCGCAAACGCATAGACCAAAATGCTGGGGGTCTCCAGCTGCCTCACTCCTCTTCGCAAATGCGATACCACTCCCTCGTTCGCGATGCACACACAGACCACACCTTCATGTTCGCGTCCTCTTATTTGCGAACGCGAAGAACAAAAATTCCCAGCTCATAAACACCCTTCGCGAACGCGAGGCTCCTCTCGTGAATGCGTAAGAGGAAACCNATATATATATATATATATATATATATATCACAGCTCGATATTCATGCCCTAACTCAGTCACCAACCTCTCCAGTCTCTCGAGCTCTGAGAAATCATAAAAATCAGCCCAAACAAAGATAATATAATGTATCAGCAAGAACAAGAAGAGATTGAGATATGATACACAGGTAAACCGTGACTGAGTACAAAACAGCAATTAGCAATTAATTCAACGAGTACAGGACCTTTGCGGTTCCCAACAGTGTAGTCACATAGCCTAAGCATGACTCCTGACATGATTTGCAGTCAAATTTCTATAACACAGGGAGAGCATATAGCTAACAACAAGTTATTTAACTTTACAGTTCCACGGAATGGACCAAGTTACAATTCCTACGGTGCACGCCCACACGCCCGTCACCCAGCATGTGCGTCACCACCAAACAATCATATAACAACAAAATCTGGGGGTTCATACACTCAGGACCAGATTTAAAACTGTTACTTACCTCGACCCGAGCAAAACTCTACTCCAATATGCCTTTGCCTAGCGAATCGACCTCTAAACGTCTTGAATCTAGCCACAAGCAGTACAATACAATCAATACGGATTAAAGAAATCATTTTCACAAGAAAAATACGAAATTATAAGCCAAAATCCGAAATTGGTCAAAAGTCGGCCCAGGCCCACATCTCGAAATCCGACAAAAGTCATAAAACCTGAAATCCCTTTCACTCACGAGTCTAACCATACCAAATTTACTCAAATCCGATAACAAAATCCCATTCAAAACCTCAAAAATCTAACTCAAGGACTCTTCCTCTTTTTTTTTTCCAATTTTCCACTCCAAATCACAAATTAGATGATGGAATTAAAGACATAATCATGGAATTTAGCCAAAACCAAGTAAGAATCACTTACCATAATCAACTCCACGAAAATCTCTTCAAGAATCGTCCAAATCCGTGGTCTCTAGCTCAAAATATGAAGAATGGGTTCAAACCCTTATTTTTTAAATTAAATACTGTTGCCCAGATTTCCTTCTTCGCGAACGCGACCGCCCTCTCGCGTTCGCATAGACCAATTTGACTGCCTCTTAGTTTAACTCTTCACGAAAGCGACCAACGCTTTGCGAACACGATGCTTTACCAACTATGACCTTCGCGAACGTGACCCATGCCTCGCAAACGCATAGACCAAAATGCTGGGGGTCTCCAGCTGCCTCACTCCTCTTCGCAAATGCGATACCACTCCCTCGTTCGCGATGCACACACAGACCACACCTTCATGTTCGCGTCCTCTTATTTGCGAACGCGAAGAACAAAAATTCCCAGCTCATAAACACCCTTCGCGAACGCGAGGCTCCTCTCGTGAATGCGTAAGAGGAAACCAGAAAAACACAGCAGCAGACATCAGCCATCAACCAAGGTCTAAAAATGATCTATTAACCACCCGAAACTCACCCGAGACCCCTCGGGACCTCAACCAAACATACCATCAAGTCCCAAAATATCATACAAACTTAGTAAAACCCTCAAATCACCTCAAACAACATCAAAACAAGAATTACACACGGATTCAAGCCTAATAAACTTTGAAATTTCCAAATTCTACAAATGACACCAAAACCTATTAAATCACGTCTGATTGACCTTAAATTTTGCACAAGTTACAAATAACCCCACAAACCTACTGCAACTTCCGGAATCAGAATCCGACCCCGATATCAAAAAGTCAACCCCCCGGTCTAACTTCCCAAAAAATCGACTTTCGCTAGTTCAAGCCTAATTTTACTCCCGACCTCCAAATCACAATCCGGACACGCTCCTAAGTCTGGAATCACCCAACGGAGCTAAAGGATCCATCAAAATTCCAATCCAAGGTTATTTACATATATGTCGATATCCAGTCGACTTTTCCAGCTTAAGATTTCAATTAAGAGACGGAGTGTCTCAATTCACTCTGAATTCACTCCAGACCCGAACCAACTAACCCGGTAAGTCATAAAACAACAGTGAAGCACAAAAATGAGTATAAAAGGGGAACGGGGCTACAACATTTGAAACGACCGGCTGGATCGTTACACCAATATGTATTGGGTGAAACGAGGTTATTGGATCTGGAATTAGAGCAATCAGATTTGGATAGGGAATGTTTGGAAGAAACATATTAGTAGTCAGCTCCGAATTTGACAATGGTTCTTGTTGGGTAAGAGAACTCTATGACTTGTTGATTTGATGGGTGGATATGCATTTCTACACCTTTCTGTATCATCAGCAATGTTGAGAAGGTTTGGAACGCGGTTTTATTTGATATGAGGTATACTATCGATACCGGTTTGGTAATGGACAGCTAATGTGGTCGAAAGATATTTGTATGAGTATATGGATTATGCGGTACATTGTGTAGTTATATCTTGGGAGTATATTTATGGTTTGGTGCAGCTTGTGGAGAATGATAAAGTTTATATACACAAGAATTGGATCTTAGAGGGAGTTCCGGAAGCTGGAATTGGATTCAAGGGCTTATGGACCAAGGTTGAAGGAAGAATCTTAAGTCAGGATTGTGTTAACACGCTCATATGGATTGAGGTGACATGATATAACTCATGGCTATGTGTATGATGAGCTCTTACCATGATTTGATGACTTTTGAATGACTCTTGGCACGTTCAAGAACGAACGTATGTTTAAGTGAGGGAGAATGTAATGATCCGACCGGTCATTTTGATCTTTAGCATTCTGTTCGGTGGTTTTCTTTGAGTAGCTTCATATGATACATCATGACTTGCATGTATGGTTGGTTTTGATGTTTGAGAGGTTCGGGATTGATTGGTGGAGTGATTCTCAATTTGGAAGATTTAAGTTAGAAGAGTTAACCAAGATTTGACTTTTGAGTAAATGATCTCGAAATCGAAATTTGAAGGTTTCAATAGGTTTTTATGGTAATTTTAGATTTGGACGTATGTTCGGATTTGGATTTAGATATTCCTAGAAGGTTTTAGCTCAATTTGGCGGAAGTTGGCAATTTGATGAATTTGAGAGTTCATAGGTTTGACCGGGAGTTGACTTCAATATTATTGGACTCCTATTATAATTTTGAGACCTTGGATAGGTTTATTTAGTTGA
This sequence comes from Nicotiana otophora, assembly GCA_000715115.1. NCBI lineage: Eukaryota > Viridiplantae > Streptophyta > Magnoliopsida > Solanales > Solanaceae > Nicotiana > Nicotiana otophora. The sequence continues at coordinate 5,913 of AWOL01S0025829.1, read as the reverse complement.
TTAAAACTTGTGTGAGTTCGAGTCACCCCAAGAGCAAGGTGGGGAGTTCTTGGATGGGAAGGATGCCGAGGGTCTATTGGAAACAGCCTCTCTACCTCATGGTAGGGGTAAGGTCTGCGTACACACTACCCTCCCCAGACCCCACTTGTGGGATTATACTGGGTTGTTGTTGTTGTTGTAAAACTTGTGTGCAAGTTGATTGTGATCCTGAATGTCTAAGTATGATTCGGAAGCGTCTGATGAAGTTGGAATATTTGAAACTTAAGAGAATGGTTTGATATTC
>AWOL01S0025824.1:2458-15503 GCA_000715115.1 Nicotiana otophora | reverse complement strand
AGATTTCTACAGTTATACTGATAAAGAACAACGAAAAGTAGGAAATCAACTAGGCATGCTTCAAAGAGTTCAAATAAGCAGTTAATGCACGTAGACATTAGATATTAGAATAAACAGGATAGCTANTAGGGAGAACTCCCGAGGAACCACGTCATAGTCTGAAAAGTAAATACACAACTCAAACCGATAAATAAAACAGTTAACAGCAAGATTTCTACAGTTATACTGATAAAGAACAACGAAAAGTAGGAAATCAACTAGGCATGCTTCAAAGAGTTCAAATAAGCAGTTAATGCACGTAGACATTAGATATTAGAATAAACAGGATAGCTACACATATTGGAATAGCTCAATTAAGAATGAAAACAGACTAATACTCATTTATACGGTATAACGCAAATTAAAGGAAAAACAGATTACTGCTCAGTAAAATAAATTGGGTTTTGCAACAAATAGCCTGTGTACATACTCGTCACCTCACGCACACGACGCGTACATATCACAACAGTACAAATCCTAAGGGGGTTTATCCCACACAAGGTTAGGCAAGCCACTTACCTCGAACTAAGGTCAATCAATCGGTAATAATGCCTTTTCCATGAATATCCGACACTGAATGGACCAAATCTAGCCAGAATCAATTATACACCATAAATACAACTATAAGAAACTAATATAATTAATTAAATCAAAGCCAAAGCAAGAAATTAGCAAATCGCCCCAAAAAGTCTCCCCAGGCCCACGTCTCGAAATCGGGTAATAGTCACAATATATGAATACCCATTCGCTCACGAGTTCAACCATACAAGAATTACTCGAATCCGACCTCAAATCACCTTTCAAAACTCAAAATGTTAGTCTAAGAAGTATCTACCATTTTCCCTCAAATTTCCCACTCAATTACCTAATTAGAAGACGAAATTAGCAATAGATTCATGAAATATAGTCCACTCCGGGTTAGAATCACTTAACCCAACAATCTCCTTGAAGAAACCCCGAAAACTTGCCTCACACCAAGCTCTCAAAGTCCCAAATTGAAAATGGGAATCAAACCCTCGAACTTGATCTTTTCTACCCAGCGATCCCGCATATGCGGACCTACTGTCGCACTTGCATCGCCGCACCTGCGGAATTTTCCTCCCAGGTACGGAAATGACTTAAGGTGACTTGGACCGCTTCTGCGATCAGGTGGTCGCTCCTACGTGTGCGCACATGCGGACAATGGTCCGCTTCTGCGCTCATCGATTCGCACATGCATGCCCGCACCTGCGGTCTCCCCTTCGCAGGTGTGAAAACACCAGAAACCATAAAATCTTCGACAACTAGCCTAAGTCCAAATTGAATCTATTAAGCATCTGAAAAACACCCGAGGCCCCCAGGACCTCAACCAAACATACCAACCAGTCGTAAAATACCATACGAACTTAGTCGAGCCCTCAATGAACCAGTCATAAATGACACAATGAACTTACTCTAAATTTCAAAACCAAAATTTGGGCCAAGTATCGACAAAGTCAACTCTCGTTCAAACTTCTGAACCTTCCAAACCTTGAACTTTCGCCAATTCAAGCCAAAACGACCTACGGACCTCTAAATCAATATCCGGACATGCTCCTAAGTCCAAAATAAACATACAAAGCTATCGGAACCATACAAACTCAATTCCGGAGTCGACTTAAGCTTCCAACCTTGGGACTAAGTATCCCAATTCATTTTGAAATATCCCCGGAACCAAACCATTCACCTCGGAAGGTCACATAATTAGAAATGTACATAGAATAAGAAATAAATGATGGAGCATCAATACAATACTCAAAATGACTAGCCAGGTCGTTAAATGGGGTTGGGTCATACGAGAGAGTAGAGAGGAAAAGAGGAAAGGGGTTGTTGGTCAATGGGGGAAATGAATTACGGTATGGGTAATTGAGGGTTGATCTGTAGGGTTAATCATGGGGGATGGAATCTGAGCCGTTGGATCATTAGATCAACGACCCTGATAAATTGAGGATTTAAATATTTTAAGAATATTGTTATGGAAAATACATGAATCGTTGGATCTGTGTGATCCAACGGCGATGATAAAATCTGATGGGAAGTTTAATTAAAATAAAAAATGGGGATAAAATGTGGACCCTTGATGGTTTAAATCGACGGCCTAGATCGTTTTGTGCTTATTTTGTGAGTGTGGGAGATGAGCTATATGACACAATTTGATTGGCTTAGAGAGCAGTTCATGGATTGCCAACATGGATTGGATTAGGTTGTTTGGACTGGGTCAGATGGGGGAAATTTTGCCAACTATTGGACTGGTTTTAATTTAATAGATAGCAATTTGTAATTAATTGTGCAACCAGCAATAATTGTACATGTTGCGACCAGCAATAATTTGTTTTGCAGCTGTCGTTTTACCAGATGTTGTAGTCCAATCTTCCTCCATATTGTCCTCCTTTTCTATTGCCAAAATCCTAAGAATTCAATTTAACAATAGGTCCATTAACATTCCCAGTAGAATCAACATTGCTACTGGAATTTGCAACCACTTGAACACATTCATGTCCAGCCTTTTTGCCTTCCTGTTGCATCCAAACTCTAGAATGCATCTTAGCCTCTATTTCCTTAATGTTGCATGATTGACCAGCTTCAGCATGTACTTAGTTAAGTGTATTTGATCTATCAGCAGCCACCTCCAAGGCATCAGTAGTGACAAGCGCCTGCTCACCAGATTTACCAGCTGCTTTTAATGCAACATCAGCCTTATAATTTGATCCCACAGTAACTCGGTCTTGTTCTTTATGACCAACTGTTGTAGCATAGGCCTTAGAAACCTTCACCTCTCCATCATTTGTACATATAGTAGCACCCTCGACTTGAGCATCATAATAGTTTTGTTTTGTAAAGCAGCACCCACAACTTGGTATATCCTCGCTAAAGCGGTAGCAGCAGGGATTTCTTAGCAATTTTCTGTTGATCCCTACTCACTTGCTCAGTTTCTAGAGCATCAATCTTACCACTCCAAACTCCTTTCTCCACCTATTGTTGTTTATTATCACTAGTAGCTCGATTCAAAATAGCACCACTATCAAAGGCACTAGCAGCCTGCAGAGCACCAACAGTCCCATTCAAAGTAGGATTAGAGTTAACCTTTTCCTTTATTGATCTTGCCTCCTACTCGTGTGCTAACCTATCGAGTGTACCATCACCTAGAACATCTGTAGGTTTTGAAAGAGAAAGCTTTTGTTATTTCTTGGCATTCAAAAAATCTCTTGCATCACCCTGCAACTTTTCTACAGCTTGATCACCTTCTTCGAATGTTTCATCCCCAACTTAAGTAGATTGCATTGTCTTTCCTTTTAGCAAAAGGACGTTGAACTTCTTCATGTCCTTGATGCTTATAGTGGCAGCAATACGCAAGCAAATTATCACAGAAAATTGTTTGGAACTCCTCAACAATCTTTCCAGTTGTGGCATCAATATATTGAAGCTTCACCTTCCCAAGATGTTTGTCCAGCAAATCCAAGATCACCTTCACCCTCGATGTGCTCGAACGCGAACTAACTTGTGTGGCCTTATCAATGGAAATTATCCTACCAACTGCGGCTGCGATGGACATTAATTGTTTGCTTGCAAACAAATCAGGTGACAGATTTGGAAGTGAAATCCAAACTGCCGCCTTAGATGTTTCCTCCTCAGGATTATATCCAACACTCTCGGGAAATATTCTATATTGGTGTTCCTTTCTTGTGTGTTGAAAGTAATTAACAGCTTGTGATAATGAACAAACAGAATTTTCATATTGATCACAACGCATTAAAATTTGTCGCTGAGCAAGTAAACCTAAAACATAATAGCCTTTAATACATATAATTTTCGGCAGTAAACTTCTTAACACCTGCAAATCTGGTGCACCAAAAGATAGCTTGGTTACAATAGCTTGGTGTAATCCTTCCTACTTATCAAATTGTTCTCATTCATCCAAAGTAAACTGTAGTATAGGAATTCCATGGACAAGAACCGTAGGTTTTAGTTGAACTTTTGTGATAGGTGGGACTGGTTGCTGGATATTTACGTGCGTTGCATATGTGAGGTTGTTACTAGGGTTTGTAGTAGCTTCCTTAGGGTTTTGGATTGGCTCTCCCATAGCCAAAGGTTGGGGGGAGATCACGGCAACCATGGCTTCTCAAATCTCCATGAAGTCGAGAGAGCGTTTTCACGTGCGGAAGTTGTTTTTGGTTTAGGTTTATGGTTTTTTTTTATAGAAAATCCCTGTTATTTTAATTATTTCAAAATAGTAAATGTAATTTTTTTCGTAAACATTTAATACCGAATTATTTATTTAAAACTATTAACTACCTATTTGTGTCATATAAGTATAAAAATAAGTATTATTAATTAAAAAGTATTTTTAACACATTTATTGCAAATCATTAAGTAAAAATAAATTAATTTTAAAAGAGAGGGTCAAAAATTTTCATCAACAGTTGTCCCTCTTTGACTGGAGACGATGAAAGAGTTTTCGGGCAAAGAAATTGAACCAAGACCAATTTTGTCCCAACTTCAGGCATGTATTGCAAGAATGACATATGGATTTGACGATGAGTATGAGTTGTGGGAATTTATGGAAGATTCCAAGGGAATTATGGGAAATTAGGGCCAAATTCTGGCTTTGAATCGCTTACATACCTCGGGCTTACGAGGATCAGGGCTCACGTAGTTCTGAAATTATGATTTGGAGATAGCGATGTTTGCAGGAATTGCCCTAGTATCGTATTATGACAATACTGCAAGACGAGAAGATTTTTGCACCTAAAATGACTTCGGATTGCAGATTTATTATGAAACTTGAAAGATTCGATGATTTAGAGTTCTACTGATCATATTTGAGTTTGAGTTTGGATCCTAGGCCCGCTTATGAGTTTGTTGCCCCTCATAGCATTGTAGCTTGGTTTGCTACTTAGAAGAAGTTCTGCATTGTAATGTTTGATCCTGCAAAAGCAAAGTACACACATACCCATATATCGTAATGAAGATATGTTAAGATATGATGTAAATGATGCATAAATGAATGATTCCTAGCTGCCGGCTAGCCATTATTAGGGATCGGGCTGATGGGATATAGGAATCTGAGGTCTCCAAGCGCTGGAGCATTATTTGGGATGTCAGGATGGGCCTTTGAATTTGACTTGTTTGTTAACCGAGCTATGTACCATTCTGCAACTGTAAGAGCATCAAGTATCCACACAATGGGAGAATCTCCACACGATGGGAGTAGTTGACTTGAAATGTGAAATATCTTCTCATGATGAGAGTATCTTCATGCGATGGGAGTAGTTGACTTGAAATGTAAAGTATCACCACACGACGGGAGTTTTTAACTTGAAAAATGTAACATTCATGTAAGCTACATGAGTAAAATGTCAAAACATTCAAGATAAAATAAGGAAATAAGGAGCATGCCCAAGAGATAATCTTGACTGCAAAACTAAATTGCGTCTCTCAATTGGCAGAACGTATGGAGGGATCGGATGGTTCATTCTTCGATTGGAGAAATTGGAAATGTAATTTGCAACTATCTACTTGGAATATTTAATATGGAGGAGTGACGGTGTGATATGTGCGAAGTGATCCAGTTGATAAACCAACAAATTTCTATTTACAATGCTTTGATACGTACAAGGAACTCCAATTGGTTGAGCTGGTGGTTTGCTATATACATGGCTCTGATTTGTGAGGCAAGTGTCTCATTATATACAAGGTTCTCCACTTGGTTGACATATGGTTTTCTATATACATGGCTCTCATTGGCAAGGTCGGCGGCTCATTATATACAAGGCGCTTTGATTGGTTGAGCAGGTGGTTTGCTATATTCAGTGTGAACCGATTGCATCAAGGACTTGGCTCCAAAGTACTTGCAAAGAATTTGAAGTTAGGCTTTAATAATATGAGAAAATGAATTGAATAATGAAAGAGAGATAAGGGTTCATGAGATGGTAGTGGGTCCGTCATTGTTCTGAGTGTGCCCCAGCATTCATTGTTTCCTGTTGGTCCTGCGTTCAAAGAAAAATTCTTAAAAGCGGGGGTGTTGGTTTGTGTTGACTGTAGACCTGGCCTTGTGTCGGGTTTGATGAGATTACGCTACAAAGTTCGGTAGGTGGATTGATAGTTTTCTAGAAAACACGTTTTTTTTAAATTGTTCATTTTTATGGAAAATGCAGTCGTTCCGGATTATGACATGTTTGGAAGTTCCCTCTGACAAAAACATTCCATTGATGTTGATTCCAGAGATGCCCCTACTGACATAGCTTCTTGCTATCGCGATTGCATCCTAATCGAAAAGAATGCACTACAAAGGTTTTCCTAGGGTTATGACCGAACCATTTAGGTTGCCTACGTATCTGAACGTAATCAGGTCTAAACATTGTTCGAGGGTAACAAAATGATAAATGAATTATGATATTCACCGAGCCTAACTCGAGCAGCCTAAATATCAAAATGGAATCAGGTCAAAACGTAGTTCGGTTACAATAGATGAAAATTGATAAAAAAGTGAGATGAAGTGGCCGAGTCTAACTCAGTGCCTATGTATCCAAATGGAATCAGGCGAAGACATAGTTTAATTATAATATTTGACTGAATCCAATGAGGATTTCCTACGTATTGCTGCCAAAGGAAATCAAGTCGTGGCATAGTTCCGACTATAATGATATTTGGATTTTCTGTTACAAAAAGGGGGGGGGACGAACCCTACGTGGGTTGCCTATGTATCCCACCTTGGGAAGTCAGGTCTGGCGTAGTTCCATTACAACCAAACCCTAATTCTATTGTCACATCCCGAAACCGGGGAGCGCTACCGACGCTCAACTGAGTGAACCCGACCGAGCAAGCCTGTTAGATTTCCTTCTACCCAAACTCATCCATGAATGGAGATAATGCATATTTTCATTAATTAGACAATAAGGTGATCATGTCAACAATACCAATTCATTAACATTAGTTTGATCATTTTAAAGTCTCAAATGGAACAAGGAATACAACCACAACATAACACAGTTTGACTTTCCTAGCATCAATATACAACCCACACTATGTCTATGGAGCCTCTATAGATAAAGAAGAGTACTATGATAACGCGGGCAACAAGGCCCCGGCTATACCTCAAACACAATACACAAAGAAGAAAAGATACATGACCCCGGAATGAAGTGGGGCTTACCACGTCAGCTGGGAAGAGGGTGTACCGCAATCACTGATCAGTGTCTCCTGTTGTGGAACCACATGCATCCATTAAAGATGCAGCGCCCCCGGCAAAAGGGACGTTAGTACCGTCGAATAGCACTAGTATAAAACCAAACACCAATTTAAAAATTCGGAAGTACAATATGAATATGATAAATCATGGCGGCAATAGAATATCATCGATAACCGTTTAGACCAGAGCAGGCTTATTAAGAGCTACCAATAACATTTATAGAATTTAAGATGAGATCCCCTGAAACCATTTTCACACAAAGAAACCCCGCTGCCTCACCCCAATGTATGTAGGTGGAGGTGTAAGAACAATACCAAAACTCTACTCAAGAGGCCATGCCGCCTCACCCCAATGTATGCGTTGAAGGTATAATCACAGTACCAAAAACCTTCATAGATACCAATACCTACACAAAGCGGCCATGCCGCCTTACCCCAATGTATGCGGGTAGAGGTATAACAACAATACCAAAATCATACACAAAGTGGCATTGCCGCCTTACCCCAATTGTATGCGGGTGGAGGTGTAATACCAATCACAATCTCTACACAATTTGGCATAATAATTTTCCACATAAATTACAACTTGGAATCATAACATGTAGATACACAATCCATAGTTTGGAACACATCCTCAATTTGTAATACAATATGATAGATCATTTGAAACATGAATTGAACATATATCTTTGCCACAAAACTTATTCGGAATACTCGATTTGTAATAAATATCTTGGAGCTTACAAGGATATTGGGGTTCCAATTCTTAAAGAAGCGTTTAGCCAACATATTTCAATTGAGCTTCCTTAAACTCTAAAATGTTTCGGAATTCTCAGCAACTTCAATCTATTTTAGAAATATAACAAGTTGAACCAAAATTAGGAAGATGATCATGGTTCTAGCTCATTTGAGCATTTTATCAAACACTAGGTGTGCATTAAGGTTTCAAGGTTCTTTTAAGGAGGATTCCATCATCCCACAACCCATTCTTTACCATTTTAAGCTCAACAATTTTTCTATACCCTCTGATAACAAATGCATGCAAAATAACCAACTTCCATACCCAAGAATCATTTTACTAATTATCCAATTCTAGATAAAATTCAAGATTGAGGGTTAAGGTATATAATCTTACCTGTAGGATGAAGACCTACTGAGTTTTCCTTGTTAATCTTCAAAGGTTCGAGCAAATATTGAAGGACAATTTGTTGAAGATCACTCTCTAACTGTAGGGCACTCTCTCACTCTCAAAATGTTAGATTTTAGCTAAAAATGGTCCGTTGCGTCTATTTAATGAAGTAGGATCGGGTTATAAAAACCCAAAAATGAAGCTCCAAAATAGGATATGCGGTCGCATATGTGACCGCATAATGATTCTGCGGTCCGCAGAATAGGCCGCATAATTGGCCTCCAAACCTAGGCATGACTGACTTAGTCTAGGTCATTATGCGACCCGCAGACATGTTCCACGGTCGCATAATGCACCGCAGAACTGGTATACGGTCGCATAATGCGCTGCAAACTGGACCATCCCTGCCTCACTTTGCGGCCGTTATGCGGTCCGTAGAGTGATTCCGCGACCGCATAGTGGGCCGCAGAAATGCATTTTCTGTCAAAATGTTTCCTTTACTTTCCTCAAACATGTAAGCCTCATTCTTCATCACGAAACATTATTTTTCCTTTGCGAAAATTTACGGGGACTTATTTTCTCCCCTACTTAGGATCATCCGTCCTAGAATTAGGGTCAAAATCTATTATTAGCATCAAATGTGGCTCAACTGTTAATTCACACTCACCTGTAGTTTCAAAATTTTGCCAACTTCCTAAATTTCCAAATATTCTGCCAGAGTCTCCCTTGTAACTGGGCCTATCCACCTGCCAGAGAACCCCAAAAACACATCCTATCAACATATACATAATCCAACGAGGTAACATAACACAAAAAACACAAACTGTGGCCTCATAGGCAATATATTACCAGAAAGGAACAGCCTTAACATCAATTTTACAAAGGATACATAATTCATAGAAGGCAACACTTAGAATTTTCGTAGAATCCAACTTTATAACTACATGGCTATTAAAAACAATAAGGATAATTTTTCTTCATTTCTTCCTCAGCCTCCCAAGTAGCCTCTTCAACCTATTGGTTTCGCCATAGTACTTTCATGGAGGCAATTTCTTTATTTCTCAACTTTCGGAATAGAAACTGGAATCTCTTCATAAGTCAATTCCTCATTATCCTCAATAGTCTCAACCGGAACAATGACTATCGGGTCTCCAACTACTTTCTTCAACATAGACACAAGAAACATCGAGTGCACTAATGACATTTCAGGTGGTAGATCAAGCTTTTATGCCACCTCACCGATTCTCTAAATGATTCTGTACGACCCAACATACCTCGGACTAAATTTCCTTTTCTTACCAAATCGCATTACACCTTTCATGGGGGAAACTTTCAAGAATACCTAATCATCTTCTTTGAACTCCAAATCCCTACGATGAACATCCGAATAAGACTTCTGATGACCCTGAGCAGTCTTCAACTGCTCCTTAATAGTAGATCCCGGGTGCATGAAATACCTAGACGTGTGAGCCTCGGTCATGATTCTTTTACCATCCACATTTGGAACAAATAACCGCCCTTGGTACCTTAGTGTACCATCGTCCAAGCCGAGAGAGAAAGCCATATTCTTTTCTTACGAATCCCCTCCTTCCATTGCACCAACAATGGATCGTTGTATTGCTTCTCTTTGACTTCCATAATAAGTGATGATTCATCCTTATTTTGTACAATAACACCTCCTTCACTAGAGTCCGCAAGACGAACTCCCAAACTAGCTAATCGGTGAACTTCCTTGGCCAATGGCATTTGATATGCCTCCAAGTGTGCTAAACTACCCATAGATTTCCGGTTAAGAGCATCCGCCACAACATTAGCCTTCCCCAAATGATATAAGATATCAATGTCGTAATCCTTGAGTAACTCAATCCATCTTCTCTGCCTCAGATTCAATTCCTTCTGCTTGAAAATATACTAAAGGCTCTTATGGTGCATGAATATATCCACATGGACCTCATATAAATAATGTTGCCAAATTTTCAATGCAAATACCACCTCCGCAAGTTCAAAATCATGTGTTGGATAGTTCTTTTCATGATCCTTGAGTTGCCTAGACGCATAAGATATCACCTTGTTATGTTGCATTAATACACACCCAAGTCGGATTCTCGAAGCATCACAATATACCACAAATCCATATATGCCCTCTAGTAAGGTCAACACCGGTGTTGTAGACAATCTTGCTTTTAACTCTTGGAAACTCTTTTCACAAGCATTTGACCATTGGAACTTAATTGCCTTCTATGTCAATTTAGTCAATGGAGAGGCAAGAGTCGAAAACCCCTTCACAAACTTTCTATAATATCCAACCTCTTTACACGAAACTCTTGAGGAGGGGGGTCTATATGTCCCTAAGAAACTGCGAATCTCTATTGGAGTTGTAGGCCTCGGCCAATTCCTTACAACTGCAATCTTCTGAGGATCAACCATAATCCCTTCACTAAAGACTTCATGACCCAAGAATGTGATAGATTTCAGCCAAAATTCACACTTCAAAAACTTTGCATATAACTTGTGCAGATATAGGGTTTGCAGAACTACCTTGAGATGATCGGCATGGTCCTCTCGATTGCATGAATATACAAGGATATCGTCAATAAACACTATCACAAAAGAGTCGAGGAATTGCTTGAAAACTGGATTCATAAGATCCATAAAGGATGCTGGGGCATTTGTTAGTACAAAAGACATCACCAGAAATTCAAAATGCCCATACCGGGCCCTAAAAGCTATTTTCAGAATATCCCACTCCCTGATCGTAAATTGGTGATACCCGGATCCTAAATCAATCTTGGAGAAGTACCTGACACCGTGCAATTGATCAAACAAGTCCTCTATCCTTGGTAGTGGGTGCTTATTCTTGATTGTGACCTTGTCAATACACATTCTCAATGACCCATCTTTCTTCCTCGCTTAATGCACCGCAGAACTGGTCTACGATTGCACAATGTGCCGCGAACCTGACCTCCAAACTGGCCCATCCCTGCCTCACTCTGCAGCCATTATGCGGTCAGCAAAGTGATTCTGCGATCAGATAGTGGCCCACAGAAATGCATTTTGCTGCCCAAAGTTTTCTTTTACTTTCCTCAAACACGTAAGCGCAGTTAGGCACCACAAAAAAAATATTTCCTTTGCAAACTTTTACGGGGCCTTACATCTATTGTCTTAATATGTAGTATCTATTGATTGCATCTGAGTTGATGGGCTTCATACTGACTCTGCCATCCATTTCTTCTAGGATCGATGCTCCTCCCGACAACACTTGATGGACAACATAAGGACCTTGCCAATTCGGTGCGAACTTTCCCTTGGCTGCTTTTTGATGAGGGAATATCTTCTTCAAAACAAACTGCCCCGGTGTGAATTACCGAGGTTTCAACTTCTTGTTGAATGCATTAGCCATCCTATTTTGATACAGCTGGCCTGTAACACCCCGGAAAAAATTCTGAAGTACTGAAGCGATATTAAGAAAGTTGATGTACACTAATTATATTATTTTGTATGCAAACGAGGGATATTAATATGATGGATATCCATTTGATATTATAATGAGTATATGAGTAATATTATACGTGGGGTGGGGTCTAAGGTGAGCCCTATGTCTAAGTCAAGTTGGAAATTTCATGATAGACTAAAGTTTCAAATGGGTACGCACAAGACCAAACTTTGAACAAGAATATCTACATTTATATATATATATAAGGAGTTATGTGATGAGAAATATATCAAATGCAATATCTTCGAGTCTAGTTTCTAACTCTTCAAACCGTTTGTCATTTGGACACTCCTACAAGAAGTTATGACAAAATTACCAAAGGATAGAAGAATGTGATTCTGCGGTCAGATGTGCGACCGCAGAATCATTATGCGATCGTAAAAGTTGTTATGCGACCACAAAATGGTCACAGACCTGGCAAGTGCAGCCCAGTTCTAGGCATCAGTTTTGCGATCCATGGTGCGACCCGCAGACCGATTATGCGGTCCATTATGTGACCGCACACCTGAGTTCGGAGGGTTAATTTTCCTATTTTTATAACCCGGCCCCATTTTGATAAATAGGCTTTAGGGCTTGATTTGGGGCAATTATCTGAGGTTTTTAGAGATAAGTGAGAGTTGTCTAGAGAGAGGAAGTAAATAAAGTGTTTTGTTCATCAAGATCTTGTTCAAGCCTTGAAATCCAACAAGGGAATCTCACAAGCTTTTCACTCAAGACGTGAGATTCAAATCCCTATTCTCCAGTTTTGAATTTGGGTAGAAGATGGTTGATTAGGAGTATGATTCTTGGGTATGAGAGTATTATTTATACATGCATGTACCAATAAGGTTTTTGGAAAGATTTTTGAGCTCAAATGGGTAAATATTGGGTTGAGGAGTGAAGGAAATCTTGTAGAAGAACCTTGTAGTTAAATTTGCGCACCTAGTGTTTGATAAAATGCTCAAATGAGCTGAAACCATAAATATATTCCAAATTATGGTTCAATTTTGTTATGTCTCAAAATAGACTGGGATTGCTAGAATTTTTGAAATGTTGTAGTAATTTAAGGAAAGCTCAAAGCCAGGTATGTTGACTAAACTTCTTTCCTAGAATTGAATTCCATGATGTTCTTGTAGGTCCCGAGTTATTCTTTATAAATCAACTATTACGAATAAGCTTTGTGTTGAAAGGTATATGTT
>AWOL01S0025823.1:18376-33858 GCA_000715115.1 Nicotiana otophora | reverse complement strand
GTATGGGTGTAGGTGTCGGTCTCTGGTGGGTTGGTTTGAATATACTTGATCCACCCTTATCTCACCGCATTTGCATCACAATGAAATACCTCCCTTATGTCACCACATGCACATCTCGCCACCCTTATACTCCACNTTATGTCACCACATGCGCATCTCGCCACCCTTATACTCCACACAACATCAATCAACCCACACATCATGTCCACATGTTCCACAATATCACAAAACAACAAAATCAATACTCATGTCAAAATATAGTCTCACAACTCAAAAATAATGTGCACAAGGACAATACAATAACATAAGAGTGCGGGGAGTATTCAACAATTAAACATGTTTCATATAGCGAACAACCCCAATTCAAGGCATATTAATAACCTAAGGTCTAATCTAGCCATAAATCACACACGCCCGTGTACACAATCGGCATCTCGTGTACACGTAACTCACATAACACCATATGCAATTACGATCAAATCCTAAGTTGCAATTCCCACACCCAAGGTTAGGGAAGATACTTACCTCAATTTATCCAAATCCATATTCCGAATATGCTTTTCCTTTAAAATGCATATCCGTTCGGCTCAAATCTAGCCAAAAGTGACTCAATAATATCAAATAATTCAAAAGTAATCAATTTTGATTAATAAAATTTCAATCTTTACTAAATACCTAAAAAATAAACAAAAGTCACCCCAGGACCCGCCGGCAAAGCATGCGTCAAGGGGTAGATGTCGACTAACCATTACCCTACTAGCCCAAATATATGTTCAGTTTTCAAAACCAAGTCCAAATCTGTCACGCCCCGAACTCGAGGAGCGCGCCCGGCGCTCAACCGAGTGAACCCGGCCGAGCAAGCCTGTTAGATTTCCTTCTACCCAAACTCAACCATGAATAAAGAGGAGATTCACTCCATTAATCAAATACGAAAACAATTTCATTAGCAACTCCCATTTCATTTCCATTAGAAGCTTTATTCGTAATTTCCAAACTTTTACGAGTTTATTGATATAATGAAAACATGTTTTCCAAATACCAACACTTCTAGTTTAATTTCCAACATCAAACACTACCCACAACATGTATACAGAGCCTCTAAGTACAACAAAAGATTAATATGGTAATGCCGGCAAGAAGGCCCCGGCTATACCTCAAAATACAAATTACAACACCAAATGTCATCATGCCTGGAATAGAGTAGGTCTCACCAAAACATTCTGAATAGGGAGTAACGGCTAATGAGGACCAAAGTTGCCTGCTGATGAACCATCTTCACCCATTGAAGATGCAGTGCCGTCGACAAAAGGGATGTTAGTACTGTCATGGTCGGCTTTCTAGCCATGCCCCTTGACCCCTTGGACGCGCACCGTGGTGTCCTGGCAAGCCTCCCAACACCAAGTGCCACGGCCGGCCCCGTGGTCTCGGCAGTTCCATGTGACAAGCGCACATGTGCCTCTGTCACCCCACCGCTAGCCATCGCCAACACCCAGCCACAGGTAGATGCCAACATCACCGTGCGCATAGGCAATGTCGCGCGCACAGATCCTGATGCTAAAGATAAAGTTGTTGCCAACGGACTTGTTTCTACCTTGTAGAAGCCCAAGTCCTTTTCATCATAGATATATAGTGGTTTTATTGCATTTTCTTTAAGTGTTCTTCTAAAGCTTATTTAGGTCAAGTTATGTAACTTTGGTTTATTGTTTTTAAGCATTATTAAGGGGGATCAAGCAATCAAACTTTCTAGAAAACAAACAATTCTCTGTACTAGTGTCTCTCCCCCCGACACCGTGTTGCTTTTCTGTAATAGCTTTCATTAATGCAATCAAGATTTCTTTCATTCTCAATTCTCTTTTCTGCTCTCTCAATTGCTCATGACATTGGTTTTCCCGTACGGCACTGACAATCTACTCTAGGATACGGAGGGGACCTCAGTTGGCAGACAACAATCGCACTGACAATGATTGCTTAGCCTTACATTGCCCTTCCAAAGAATCTCAGGAAGGCACCGCGTAACAGTTGGTATCAGAGCCTAGGCTAGACATCGGATGAGGGATTACATTACAATTACCACCATTTCTGACCATGGGGATCGCATCGCGATCCTTGAGGAGACGGTTGACGTATAATGGCCCATAATCGAAATAGTGCCTGACCTAAAGACTAGCCTAGTGCAAAGGTTGGATGACCTGGACCGCAGACTGCTCCAGCCGAAGTTGACATAGAAAACATCAGTCGCGACTCTGAAGGAGACCGGCAAATGACTGCAATAGATGCAGCCAGAACTTTTGGTAAATTCGAGGTCCTCCAACAGGAGCGTGTTGAGGATTTAGCCCACAGGGCATAAGAGGCAGATAGGGTGACTGCAATGCAACAAACTATAGATAACTTGAGAGGCCAGCTCAATGTTGTCAATGCTACTTTACAAGGCCTTCTTCGAGGAGGCAGAAACCAAATCGGAGGTGTTGTGAACCTCGCCCTTGTGGCACAAAAACTGAAAATTCCTAAGCTAAAGCCATACAGTGGAGCTCAAAATTCCAAAGAGGTGGAAAACTTCATTTTGACATTGAACAATACTTCGATGTCGTGGGGGCCTAGAAGAAGCTAAGAAGGTAGAAACTGCTGCCATGTATCATTAGGGTGATGCCAAACTCTAGTGGTAGGTGAAATATGAAGCCATCAACGCCGGTGAAGATGCTCTCGAGACATGGGCAAAACTGAAGGCAGCCATACGCCTACAGTTCTTCCCCACAAATGTTGAGTACAATGCAAGGCGAAAGCTACAGGAGCTCCGCCAAACCAAATCAGTGCGGGATTACGTGCGGGAATTTTCTGCATTCATGCTAAACATACACGACATGGGGGACAAACACAAACTCTTCACCTTCCTAGAAGGGTTGAAACCTTATGCCCGTATGGAGTTCCAAAGATAAAGGGTAGACACGTTACCTAAGGCGATGTAAGCAGCAGAGTGCCTTGGGGATTATCAAGTGGAAGCCCGGAAGGACAGGCCTCAGCAGCCTGTCCGAGAAGGATACAAACGGCGCCAGCCAAACACTAGTCATCCTAGCAGAAGTGGAGGAGATCGGAATGCAACCAAATCTAATACTCCCTCCTCAGGTAGTACTAGCACTGCATCTAGCATAAACGATCAGGGGAGGAAACCCCCATCAATTTTCCGTCATTGCGGCAGACCGCATTGGAATAATGAATGCACACATGCACAGATAAACGCTCATCAAGCTATTTATGATGGAACCGATGACGAAGAAGATGATGCGGACCAGACTAAACCAGTAGGTGTATTCAATGCAATTATTAGCTCTATTTTTGAGTCCTTCGCGGGAACCAATGCTGGTATCCATAAGAAGAAGGACCCCTGCCCAATCGCCAAGAAATGGGAAAAGAAGGCGAATGAGAGGACTCATCTTAAACAAGAGAGGACCTTAATGTTCGTCGACATAAAGGTAATATGCAAGCCCATTTGGGCGATGATAGACATAGGTGCTACCCATAACTACTTAGCCTCGACTCAGGTGGAGCGCATCGGCCTAGTTGTAGGAAAGGGCAGAGGCCGTGTGATGGCTATCAACTCACCTCTTCAGTCAGTGGGTGGAATAGCCAAAGAAGTACCAGTGAAGCTTGGCCCTTATGAAGGAAAATTCAACCTTCTTGTGGTGATCATAGATGACTTCGAGCTGATAGTGGGGTTGGGATTCCTGAGGCAAACCTACACCATGCCCGTACCGTATGCAGACATGCTAATGATGATGCGAACAAATGGGGCCAGGCCTTGCATTATCCCGTGCATGCCCATGAAGATGGCCGCTGATAACATCTCGGCCTTGCAGTTGAAGAAGGGGGTCAAAAGACATGAACCTACGTTGATGTCTACCCTCTACATTTAAGATATAGAATGCTCCTCGGGTCCCATTCCTGTACCCATGAAGGAGCTGCTACTGGAATTTGAAGACATCATGCCACAAGACATGCCAAAGCATCTCCCGATTGAGTTGGTGTCGGGTGCAAAGCCACCTGCCCGGGGACCGTACATAATGTCACAACCACAACTCACCGAACTTCGGAGACAATTGACGGAAATTCTAGACACAGGTATCATCGTACCCTCCAAGTCCCCATACCCTGTGCTATTGCAAAAGAAACATGATGGCAGTTTATGACTCTGTGTGAATTATCGGGCTCTAAACAAAATCATCGTAAAGAACAAGTACCCTATTCCGCTAATGGCAGACTTGTTCGATAGACTGGGCGGTGCGATGGTGTTAACCAAAATAGACCTGAGGACATGTTATTGGCAAGTTCAAATTGCAAAGGGTGATGAACACAAGACAACCTGCATGACAAGATATGGGTCGTACGACTTCCTGGTTATGCCATTAGGTTTGACTAATGCGCCAACCACATTTTGCACCTTGATGAACCAAGTCTTCCAAGAATACATTGACGAATTCGTGGTGGTCTACTTGGATGACATTGTGGTAAATAGAAAGACATTGGAAGAACACCCGGAGCACTTATGGAAGGTCCTAGCCCGATTGCGGGAGCATGAATTATATGCGAAGCTATGNTACGGGAGCACGGATTATAAGCAAATCTATGCAAGTGCTCCTTTGCTCAGAAACAAATTGATTTCCTCGGACATGTCATCGAGGAATGGCAGATCAAGATGGACCAACAGAAGATTCAGGCCATCACATATTGGTCGCTGCCTAAGGATATCCATGCCTTGAGGTCGTTCCTTGGCCTATGCAACTTGTATCGGCCATTTGTGAAGAATCATTCCTTCATTGCAGTGCCGCTGACAAAACTGCTCAATAAGGCCACACCCTAGGATTGGGGACCCATATGAGTAGAGGCCTTCAATGCATTGAAAAAGGCTATGTCTAGTAGCCCCATCTTGGCCCTCCCTGATTTGTCCAAGCCATTCAAGGTACAAACGGATGCCTCCGACTATGCCCTTGGTGGAGTCTTGCTACAAGATGGGCATCCCGTAGCGTAGGAGAGCCGGAAACTAAAGGATACAGAGCGGCGCTATGCTGCCCACGAGAAAGAATTATTGATTGTCGTTCATTGATTACGCCTTTGGAGGCATTATCTACTGGGAACCCCGTTCGTGGTCAAGACAGACAACACAACTGTTAGACATTTCATGACCCGGCCAAAGTTGAATGGTCGACAAGCCAGGTGACAGGAACTCCTAGCGGAATTTCACTTCAACCTGGAGTACCGAAGTGGGAAGACTAATCATGTTGCTGATGCGCTCAGTCGGTGGGCTGATCTAGGCTCGGTGTGCCTACTCACCATCCTAAAGGGGAGCAAAGTAACAACCACCATAAAAGATAAGATACAGGACCTACTCATCAAGGATCCAGCTGCACAGTATTCGGTTGATTTGGTAGGACAAGGCAAGACTCGCGAGTTCTACATAGAAGATCGTTTCCCAAAAATGAAAGGGAACCGACTTTATATTCCTAAAGGAGGAGATCTGCGAAGGGCAATTCTGGTGGAATGCCATGATACTTTGTGGGCCGGTCATCGCAGTGAAGAACGTACCATGGCATTGCTTCGCTATGCATATTATTAGCCTCAAATGGGCGATGACGTCACTCAGTTTGTGAAGACTTGTCTAGTATGCCAGAAGGATAAGTCGGACCACTTGACGCAAGCAAGACTCTTAGAACTACTAGCTGTCCCAAAAAGACCTTGGGAAAGCATTTCTCTAGACTTCATCACCGGATTGCCCAAGGTCGGAGATCTCACAACCATCCTAGTTGTGGTGGATAGGTTTTCCAAGTATGCTACCTTTATAGCAGCCCCACAATATATATCAGTAGAAAAAATAGGTCGAATCATCTTCTCTCATGCCGTCAAATATTGGGGGCTGCCTAAAGATATCGTTAGTGATCGTGACTCACGCTTCACTAGCAACTTTTGGACCCAACTCTTTAAGTGCCTCGGGTCAAAATTGAGTCATAGTTCAAGTTTTTATCTGTAATCTGATGGATAGATGGAGCGATTCAATGTCATGTTGGAGGAATATCTTTGCCACTTTGTAACCGGATCGCAGAAGGACTGGGTGAAGCTTCTGAATGCTGCTCAGCTATGTTTCAATTCACAAAAGAGCTCTAGTACCAACAAAAGCGCTTTTGAAATTGTTGTCGGAAAACAACCGCTACTCCCACACAGTGTGAATGCACCAAAGATGTCAAAATCTCCTCGAGCTTCTAGCTTCTCAAAAGAATGGAAGCAAAATTTGGAGATAGTGTGAAGCTATCTTGTCAAAGCCCAAAAGCGGATGAAGAGGCATGCTGATCAAAATCGTCGCTTCATTGAATATCAAGTAGGAGACAAAGTGATGGTCAAAATCCCAAAGTGGTATTTGTTTTCAAGGGTTCATGATCCTCGCCTATTGCCAAAGTAAATTGGAGCCTTGTCCACTAAAAGGCGCATTGGGAAAGTTGCATACCGGGTGGATACCCCAGCTTGGTGGAAACTCCATCCCATTTTCCATGTCAGTCTCCTGAAACCTTTTCGGGAATATATGGAGGATCCTTCACGGAGCCAACTCATAGTACCTAGTATTCGAGGCCCCAATTCAATCGGGAAAAAGCGTGCTGAAGCTATTCTTGATGATCGAGTGATTCACGTCTCAAGGAAAGATCACCATGAGTTCTTGGTGAAATTGTAGGGATATGATGCAGAGGAGAACACCCAGGAGAGGGGACCAAACCTCAAAGCCTACAAGATCCTACTTGATGATTATCTTGTAAGTAAGGCATCGATGAAGTCTCCAACTCAGGTGGGGGAGAATGTCATGGGCGGCTTTCCAGCCATGCCCCATGACCCTTTGGATGCGCCCCGTGGCGTCTTGGCAAGCCGCCAAACGCCTAGCGCCACGATCGGCCCCATAGTCTCGGCAGCTCCAAGTGATAAGCGCATATGTGCCTCTATCGCCCCACCGCTAGCCATCGCCAGCGCCCAGCCACAGGCAGATGCCAATAGCGCCGCGCATGCAGACCTTGATGCTTAAGACAAAGTTGCTGCCGACGGACTTTTTATTGTATTTTCTTTAAGTGTGCTTCTACAGCTTATTTGTGTCAAGTTATGTAACTTTGGTTTATTTTCTNCCTAGTCACAGGCAGATGCCAACAGTGCCGCGCACGCAAACCTTGATGCTTAAGACACAGTTGCTACCAAGGGACTTGTTTCTACCTTGTAGAAGACTAAGTCCTTTTTATTGTAAATATAGAGTAGTTTTATTGCATTTTCATTAAGTTTACTTCTACAGCTTATTTTGGTCAAGTTATGTAACTTTGATTTATTTTCTTTTAAGCATTATTAAGGGGGATCAAGCAATCAAACATTTTAGCAAGCAAACAATTCTCTATACTGGTGTCTCTCCCCCTAACACGGTGTTGCTTTTCTGTAATAGCTTTCATTAATGCAATCGAGCTTTCTTTCATTCTCAATTCTTTTTTGTACTCTCTCAGTTGCTGATGACATTGGTTTTCCCGTACGACACTAACAATCTAGTCTAGCGTACGAAGGGGACCTCAGTTGGCGGACAACACTGAAAATGATGGCTTAGCCGTACGTCGCCCGTCCAAAGAATCTCAGGAAGGCGCCGCGTAACAGTACATATGGAATAGTACTAGTATGTAAAGCTTACTGTCCTCTTTCAAAATAGAATGCCAGTGTAAGAAAGGGTAAATCATGAGAACAACAATCAACAATCAATGATATCCAAATGCCAAGTTAAAACATACTAATTTCCAAAATATGAAGATAATACTGTGAAGATGATAATCAAAATATGAATATAATATTATTTTTGGTTGGGAGATCTTTAGCACTGATATACCATTATTCACAATATCACCGTTTACAGTACCAATTCCACTATACTTTTAGCACGGAGTCTGATCATGACCCCATCGGCTAGACCATCTCATCCGAGACATCAACCACAATCGCAATTTCAATTACAATTTCCAGCACAATCACCACTATGTGTGTGGCATGGTGTCTGGTCATGACCTGATTGGCTAGGCCATATCACTACAATGTCGTGTGGATCGACATCATCCTTTTCTATCAATAATCGCATCCCAATTAGGCCGAATAATTTTATCACATCAATCTCCTACCAAATAAGGGGAATAATTTTATCACATCAATCTCATCCCAAATAAGAGGAATAATCACAATACACTCCTACACCGGCACATGTAGTTTCGGGGTTAGGTTATTTCAACCTTCCCTTCCTCGATAACTATCAATACTCCCAAAAATATTTTTGTTGTGCGTACAAAGGAAACATCAATACAAATACATTTACCTCATAACTTTTCATATCGTTTATAGCCTCATTGGTACTTTAAACCACTTACAACATCATTATTGCATTGGCTTTCTTGGCCATATATCTGATTCATCATTCGTGTCACGGTGGCCGTATTGCGTATTCCACACTTTCATTTCTTTTGTTTCATGGATCATCATCGTAAATATCAACAAATAGAATATCCCAAAAATCACAAATTTAGGTTCATTAGTAATGAATACTATAAACACATTGGATTTCTTTACAAGAAATGGAGTAAAAGGATTTACAATCGAAGCACAAGTTAAAATCATAAACGAGTAACACATCTTTTATGCTTGAAATACTTTTTCCCAGAAAAGGAAACACACAATTTCCACTCACGAATATGTAAGAATGCAAAACACATTGAAAATACTCATAAAGCATATCATTAGTTAAAACAGCCACATTGGAGCATGACTTGAGGACATATCTACTTTTGAAGTAATTTTGGAACAGTTGAGTCAAGGCTAATTTCATAATCTTTCTCACATCATCTCATTTTATTGACACCTCTAGCCAGAAGAATAACTTTCATTCTTGGTACGGTGGCCACACTTTATATCTTCAACTCATTTGTTTCACTTTCGAGCATCTTTATAGATTATCAACAACAAGACGTTTCCAATCAAGACTTTGGGTATACATATGAGCAATTAAAAGTCTTAAGCATATCGAGTTTTTCTCACACAATTTGGCATACTAGCATTCATTTGGAACATGAATCAAAGCCATAACATTTTAATACACAAATTGTACATTGAACATATATCTTTCGACATAAGACTCATTCGGAATAACTCGGAACATAGGAATTAGGAACTTGAGCCAACAATGCTTGAAACTTACAGTAACCTCATGAAATTCAATTCTAAGAGAGTAGTTTAGCCAACATACCTGGAATTCGCCCCCTAATAATACTACGATGATCCACTACACTAAACAATTTCAATCTACAATAACAACATCCAATGGGACCAATATTAGTAATAAATTCCATAATTTAGGCCATTTAGGCGCTTTATCAAACATCTAGTAGGCATGAATCTCTACAGCTCTTAACCATATAATTAGTTTATCTAACTACTACCATTTACCAACAATTTATCCCACATTATTCTTAAACAATGCTTAACTTCCAACATCACATACATGACCATCCATCCACACCCAACCAACAAAATTCCATCATATAATCACCTTTCAATCTCTACAATGGTTATGCATTTAAATTGGGAACTTATGGCTTCCAACCACCATACCATAAGTTATAACACATATTTCATACATAAATAATCACCATAGATTAGTTAGAGATGACAGACATACCTCTTGTAGTGAGACTCTTGAAAATCCCAACTTGTACGGTTCTTGACCAATTTTGGGATTTGAATGAAAATCTATGGATCTTCAAGATTAATCCTTGTTAATATAGGTGTTTTGGAGTAGTAATCAACTCAAATTACTCCAAAAACATTACCTTGGTTTATGGGAGGGAAGTGCTGGGCGGATTTCCCTTGATATGCAAGCCCTAGCTCAAGAAATGACTTAGCCCTTCGCTCTACCCGACCTTGGGGTATTTAATGGGCTCCTACATGTGTGGTCATGCACCTGGGGGCAAGTGACCACACATTTGGTCATGCACCTGAGGCAGAATACCCTCTAAGCTGTGTAGCCGCGCATCTGGGCGCACATATGGCATAGGTCCGGTAAAATGGCCATGACATTCTGTAAATATATCTAAATGACAAACGGTTTGATGCGTTGGAAACTAGACTCAAAGAGCTTTAATTTGATTGGTATATAATCTCCTAAGTCTTTATAGTTTGGAATTAGCATGTGTTTGAATTAGGATCTTGTGCGAATTGAGATATCCTTTCCACTTAATGTATCCAACTTGTTCCACACAAGTTCTTGCCATTCAAAAAACGCCTTAGTATGTTCCAACACACCATAAACATATATTTTCATTTCAAAATGATGTCGTTCTATCCCACGGGTCTCCTTTAATACTCAAATACGTTATTCCCAAATACCGTTGGCACACTTTAAAATCTTAAATTATTAGGAAACTTTTAACAGGGCCTTACAAAATCGACTCTCAAATCTCAATTTTTTATTTTTAGAAACATTTTGTCAGAAACACCAATTTTACTCATTGATTCATTAATTAAATGATAAATAAAATATGAGATTAATGAAAAATAATCAAATCTGAGTCGAAAAAACTTACCCTACCAAAATTGGTGAAAATGCCTTAAAATCCCCTCAAATAGAGCTCCCAATCTCAAAATATGAAATAATGACTCTAAGTCCCGAAATCAATTTTAAAAACTAGCTACAGATGTCGCATTTGTGATCTGAGGATCGCAAATTCAACCTCCGCAAATGCGAACTCCGAAAGTGCGACCGATTGAAAGTGAATGTGAAGCCTACTAAAACCCGAGGATGTCGCAAACACGACCACTGACTTCGTAAAAGCAAAGTTTCACTCTACCAGTCAACGTTTCAAAAGCGACCACAAGGTCCTAAAAGTGACATGCCCAGGCCCCAAACCCCTTTACAAATGCGACTGATACCTCTGAAATGCGAGGCTTGCCAATGCAAACTGGTTCTCGCATTTGCAAGATCTGCAGCACCAACAACATCTGCAACACTGAAACAAGTGCCAAACATTCTAAAACACGTCTGAAACTCACCGGAGCCCTCAAAAATCACAACTGAGCATCTGATTCCTACCAAAATAACTTGGAATGACACTACACCTTACACACAAGTTTCAAATGATAAAATGGATCTATTTCATATCCCGAAACAAAAATTCGATCCTGATAGACACAAAGTTAACTCTTGGTCAAAAGTAGAAATTTTGAAACCTTCAAATTGTCAACTTTAAGCAAAAATAGCCAATTCATCCTATGAACCTCTGAATTCATTCTGGGTATACTATATAATTCCAAAATCACTATACAAACCCATTGGGACCATCAAAATACCATTTCGGTGTCGTTTCTACAAAAGTCAAACTTGGCCAACACTTCCAACTTAAACTTTCAAACTAGGAACTATGTATTTCAAATCAAACCAAAACCTCCCCGAAACCCAACCAATCAACCCCAAAAGTCACACAACTATAAATACTCATAGAAGAAGCTTCAAAGAGGGAAACAAAGATTAAATGCACAAAACAACCAGCTTGCTCATTATAGTTTCCAATCATCAGTTGAATTTGTGTATGTTGTATACTTAACAAGATTAATCATCTAAACAAGCTTATCTTAAATAGAAAATATTCAAGACAAAACTAAGAATTTTTGTAACAAATACATAGTTATTCAATAACATAAAGTGTTTAATTGTTATTTCATAAAAGTATACATACAAGTTTGTTATAGCCCATATTTTCGTACATAAAAGTACATCAAAAGTTAATTGTTGCATCACGACTCGACCTCGGAGTGCACAACCGACGCTCGCCGAGATAACCCGGTCAAGAATGTTTATAAAATGCCTTCTATTGGAACGCACCCATGAATAAAGAGAAGATATGTTTCATTAATTAGACAATGATAAGGTTACACGAACAATCCAAATTTCATTACCGTTAGAACTTCATTCAAGATTTCCCAAAATATTACATCACACATTCATAGTTTAGAAGTGGAAACATATGATACAAATACAACATTTCTAATTTGACTTCCAAAAACAAAGGTACCACTGACGCTACATCTACGAAGCCTCTAATATATAAAAAAAAGTAGCATGATGGTGTCGCAATCAGGCTCTGGCTATATCTCAAAATAATATACATAGCGGACAGGAGATACAAGACCCCGAAATGAAGTGGGACTCACAAAGTCAGCATAGGAGAGGGTGTACTGCTATCACTGATCTATACAGCCTGCTGTGGAACCACCTGCATCCATTAAAGATACAACACCCCGGTCAAAGGGGACGTTAGTATGTATGTAATAGTACTAGTATGTAAAACTAAATACCCTGTCAATAGAACGAGTAACAGTAAAAGGAGAAGGAAACATGAAATTAATAAGAGCCTCAAACAGTACGAAGGTGTCAAGTTAGGGGATAAATAAGGAGAAATAATCTCATTACATAAACATGGAGATTTACCCCTCAATCACTCCCACACTGGCACGTGTAGTTTCGGGGTTAGGCTATTTGAAGCTTATCTTCCACAATTAGGTATACTAACTTGCAATTGAAACATGATTTTAAATTACAAGACCTTTTGTACATTGATCATACTAGATTACATTCTCGGAGGGAATCATTTTATGATAGTAACATTTTGAACACATTTTGAGTACATACAACTTTCAACGCAACACTTATTTTAGAATTATCAAATATATTAGGAAGGACTCGGAACATGAGAAATAAGAAATTGTGCCAATCACAATTTCAACTTACGAGGACATCATGGAATTTGATTTCTATAAGAGGAGTTTAGCCAACATACCTCACTTGAGCTTCCTTAAATTACTGCAATGTTCTAGAAATCCTAGCGACTTCAATCTATTAGAAACATGACCAATTTGAACTATAATTAGGAAGATATTCAAAGTTTTTGCTCATTTGAGCATTTTATCAAGAAGTAGGTGTGCATTAAGGTTTCAAGGTTCTCCTATGGGGAATTCCTTCATCCCACAACCCAACGTTTACACATTTGAGCTCAATAACCTTCCCACCGACCTTGATGGTACATGCATGCATAAATAGCACTCAAGAATAACACTTATAATTACATACTTTCATTCCAATCCCGAAATTGAGGGCTAGGGAGTAGAATCTTACCTCTTGGGTGAAGACCTTGTAAGTTTTCCTTATTGAATTTCAAAGTTTAAGCAAGGGTTGATGAACAAAGTTCTTGGGGCTTCATCCATTCTCTCTAAAACACTCCCCTCGCTCTAAAATGGCAGATTTTTGCCTTCTAAATGAGACCCAATAGCTTTTAATCAAATGGGGTTGGGTTTTAAAAATCAGAAAATGGACCCTTCTAACTCAACTCTGCGGTCCCAGAGTGCACCGCAGATCAGGTATGCAACCTGCAAAAAGGACCGCAGAAATAATCCCAAAATCTAGAATGGTCTGGTATGCTCCACTATACGGCCAGGTCTGCGGCCCACATATCAATTATGCGGCCGCATAATGGACCATAGAATCACCCTCTGAATTCATGCTTGTTCTATGATGGATGTACGGCCAGCGAAACGATTATGCGATCGCATAGTTGACCGCAAAACGACCTCCAAAATTGGCCCATTTCTCTGCTTCGCTCTGCGGCGGATCTACGGTCTGCATATCAGTTCTGCGATCGCATAATGGACCGCAGAAACGCTCTGTTCTCCAACAATTTTTCTTCAACTTCCCAATGCTCTGTGCAACCCAAAGAGTTCATACTTCCGCTAGCAAGCTCACCGCTAAGATTTTCTACAACCATCAAATTTATTAGCCTACCTCGACACCACAAAACACCTGATTTTAGTTGAAATTTTACGGGGCCTTACATCTTCACCCGCTCAGGATAATTCGTCCTCGAATGAGGCTCAACATCCGCCATTAGCATCCAATGTGACCCAATTATTACTTTGCATACTGGCAGTTCCAAATGTCAACTAACTCTCTAAATTTCTAAATATTTCGCCAGAATCTTCCCTGTAATTGGGCCTATCCACCTGCCAGAGAATACCAAAACCAGTCTGAACAACATAACCATAATATTACTATGTAAAATAAAATGGAAATAACACCGGCCACAATGCCATAAGTATTACATTCGCAAGAAGGAGTATCCTTCACATAAGCTGTTCAGGGGGAACATCATTTATAAAAAGTTAGATTTTAACATCATGTACACAACTACATAGCTATTCAAACAAATGAGGATACCTCTTCTTCATCTCTTCCTCGGCTTCCCAGGTGGCCACTTTGACCTGTTGGTTTCACCATATGACTTTCACAGAGGAAATCTCTTTGTTTCTCAGCTTTCGGACATGCCTATCAAGAATGGCAACTGTAATGTCTTCATAAATCAATTCCTCATTAACCTCTATAATCTCAACCGGAATAATGAGCGACAGATCTCCAACCACCTACTTCAACATGGATACATGAAACACTGGGTGCGCTAAAGAGATCTCTGGAGGAAATTCTAGCTTGTAAGCCACCTGACAAATATTCTGAATGATTATGTACAGTCTAGCATACCTCAGACTCAATTTTCTTATCTTACCAAACCGTATAACCCCTTTCATGGGGGAAACCTTCAAAACAATACCCAATCATCCTCTTGGAACTCCAAATCCCTATGACGTACATCCGAATAGGACTCCTGACGCCTCGTGAGAAAAAGCCATTGTCTTATGTTTATGAATCCCCTCCTTTTATTGTACTGGCAATGGATTGTCACATTGCTTCTCCTTGACTTCAACGACAAGTGATGATTCGCCCCTATTTTGCACAATAACCCCTCCTTCACTAGAGCCTATAAGACGAACCCCCATTCTAGCTAACAGATGAACTTTCTTGGGGCCTTAGGTGAAACTTTACTGGACCTTACACGATGTAAGTTATGTGGATATGACCAAGACGATTTCTCTGAATGGATAGATGGAATCATGTCTGACCATGACCGGATTGTGCAGAATGACATCTAACCTACCAATCTGTGATGGATCAAAGATCCTTTCACAAGTCAGTGCCCATGGGATATTGAATGTTCCTATTAATAATGCCTTGAGGATCCAACAGAATACTACCAGGTGCTTAAAAAGAAAAAGTGCAAATCATTTGCAGAATGTCTTCGAGAAAGGTATGAAAAAGGCAACCCATCAGTTGGCTCGCTCAGCTACCCAGGTAAGTATGAATAACTATTCCGCTTTAACCCTTAGGAATGGCCAAAATTACTTGAGAACAATAACTAGCTAATAACCCCTGGTTGGGAAGATGACAAGGCAACCGCTTTTCCCAACAATCCTAATGTACTAATGTATAGCCTTGTTAGCGCTGTCTATGTCCATGATTTTTCACCTATTGAACATTTCATTAAAGATGGTGCAGATCATGCCCCAAA
>AWOL01S0025822.1:6453-16742 GCA_000715115.1 Nicotiana otophora | reverse complement strand
ATTACATCTGCACGGACAATTCACGTGCCAATAACATAATCATTATATTTCCCTAGCACCTCGTGCCCATATTTCATATCACATCTCACGGAAAGTTCACGTGCCAAAAACATAATCCACCCAGCAATAGACACAGGCTCACAATTCCAACATAGATCAGACTATTATGAAGTTTACCGAAACAACAAGACAAGTTGCACAAGATATAAAAATAAACACAAGGAAAATCACAACATCACATGAAAATTACCAACGCAATAACCCCACATCATTAAATAAAAATTTCCATCCCAATAACCCCACATCATCACATATCATCCCTGACAATAACCACCCTTATCTCTCATATAGCCACCCTTATCACTTGTCACGACCCAAAATCTAACCATGGTCGTGATGGCACCTACCGTGTTACAAGGCAAGCCTATTTCCCAAAAATATTACTACTAAATCGATTATAAGAATTTAATAAAATATTTCCAACATTTGAATTGTTTTCATAAACTAAATCAACTCTAAATATAATTATAGAAAATACGAAAACGAGCCCCAAACATCGGGGTATCACTTAGTCATGAGTGTCTAAATCTATGAACTAAGAAATAAAACTGTCTAACTGTCAATACAGTCCAAAAGAAGAAATGATAAAAGGAGTAACAAGGTCCTACGGACGCTAGCAGCTACCTTGTAGTCTCCAATGATAGTCGGCCTGAACTCAATGATCGCTGCGCTCTAACTCACCTAGATCTGCACATAAAGTGCAGGGTATAGTATGAGTACAACCGACTTAGTAGTAACAGCAATAACTAAGGAACTGAGTAGTAGTGACGAGCTAAGTAGAACAATTCAATTATTTCTTGATCACAATTTAAAATAAACAGAAATAAACAGGTAAATTCTATCAACTCAATAAATGCTACAAAGAAATTAACGGGTAAAATGCAGCAAAAGCAATGAATCCTCACAGTAATATCACTCCATCACTGAGCACTCGGCACTCGCACTCAACACTCAATAGGTACATGCGCTCATTGGGGGTGTGTACAGACTCCGGAGGGGCTCTCAAAGCCCAAGCACTAAGTACGGACAACTCACGTGCTGCACGAACAACTCACGTGCTATACTATCAATCCCTGGATCCACACGGTCAACTCACGTGCTACGCGGACAACTCATGTGCTATGATATCAATACCTGGATCCGCACGGACAACTCACATGCCTTAATCAAATACCTCACAACAGGCCCTTGGCCTCACTCAGTCATGTACCTCTCTAGCTTCACCATCATCAACAAATAAGGGAAACACAACCCACGTCAAGTATCACATCATATCAGCAAAATAATAGGGACTGCGGTCAACATGTACAAATATCTATGATTGAGTGCAAATAATGTGAGCATGAATAAAGACTAAGCATGATCTCTAACATTAAGGCAAACAAGTTCAACAACAAATAAACACATAACCACAGATAATAGCCATTAGGCCTCACAGCTTCACGGGACGGACCAAGTCTCAATCCCTCACGGTGCACACCCACACGCCTGTCACCTAGCATGGGTATCACTTCCAAACAATCACGTGATGTCACATCTCCGGGTTTATACCCTCAAAGCCAGAGTTAAAACTGTTACTTACCTTAACATCGTAAAATCCTACTCCGGGATGCCCTCGTCTCTGGACTCGGTCTCCAAAAGATCTGAATCTAACCAAAATCAGAATACTACTATCAACATAGTCTAAAGAATCGAATTCAACAATACAAATTACATAAATGGGCCACAAATCCGAAATCGGCCAAAACCCGGACCCCAAGCCCACGTCTCGAAACCAGTCAAAATGGCAGAATAACAAACCTCGTCCTCACCCGAGTCTAACCATATAAAATTTGTCAAACTCGAACTCCGTTTGTTCTCTCAAATCCTCACTTAATATTCTCCAAAACTCAAACCCTAACTCCCTCAATTTCACCCTAAACCCCTACTATTTCACGACAAATCAGTGGAAAAAATCATAAATGCGTGTAAATAAAACCATGCGACTTACCTCACTGATGTCTCATGATTCTCCCTTGCAAAACACTGCCCCAAAGCTCAAAGTCATTCAACAATGGTGGAAAAAGGGCAAAAATTACAAAGTGCAACTTATATAGGCTCTGCCCCAGGGATTCTGCACCTGCGGACCCTTTCTCGCACCTGCAGACTTGCATCTGCGGTCCCAGGTGTGCATCTGCGATAGTAACTTAAACGCCAAGCTTCGCACCTGCGGGCTCGCAGATGCGACACACCTTCCGCACCTGCAAAGCCTGCCCAGAGCCCTCCTTTCCGCATCTGCGCCCCAGGTCTGGCACTTGCGGGCTCGCAGATGCGACTTCCAACTCGCACCTGCGCATCGTGCCTAGCCCAACACTACCCACTCTTGCGGACTCCCCTTGCACACCAGCGACCTCGCACCTGCGACTCCTTCTTCCGCAGGTGCGGAAATAGCAGAACAACAGCATCAGCTGCATTTTCCTAACTCCAAACTTCCCGTTAGCCATCTGAATTTATCTCGAGCCCCTGGGGACCTTAACCAATAATTCTAGTAAGTCATATATCACTACCCGAACTTAGTCGAACCTTCGGAACACCCAAAACAACACCAAAACACCAAAACAACCTCGGATTCAAGCTTAAGAACTTCTAAACTTCCAAAATTCGCCAATGGCGCCAAAACCTATCAAACCACGTCCGAACGACCTCAAACTTTTCACACACGTCACAAATGACACCACGGACCTACTCTAACTTCCGAAATTCTATTCCGACCCCGATACCCAATTTTCCACTGCCGACCAAAATCGCCAAATTTCTAACTTTCGCCAATTCAAGCCTAATTCTACCACGTACCTCCAAATTACATTCCGGACATACTCCTAAGTCTAAAATCACCCAAAGAAGCTAACTGAATCATAAAAATCCACATCCGAATTCGTTTACTCATAAGTCAACTTCCGGTTGACTTTTCTAACTTAACTTTTTAACTAAGAGACTAATTGTCTCATTTCACTCCAAAACTACTCTGAACCCAAACCTACCAACTCGATACAACTCAACACAGCTGAACAACACATAAATAAGCAGAAATGGGAAAAATAGGGCTACAACTCTCGGAACGACCGACCGGGCCGTTATATCACTCCTATAATAGCCTCCCTTATCCCTCCGCCCTTACAATATCAATAGCCCCCCTTATCGCTCCTATAATAGCCTCCCTTATCACTCCATTCAGACAATATCCCAACACACATAAGAACAATGAAATGCCACCCTTATGCCCACATAATGTCAACAATGGAATGCCACCCTTATACGCCGCTTAACAGTAACCCATATCACACAATATTTCACACAGAATATTAGCACAACAGCACAACATCATCAACTCATATTTAAAAATTTCCCGTAGGCCACAACCATTCCAAAGGTACAATAAAGTCAATTAATTTCACAACAGATAGTCCACGGTTTAACACAATGTATATAAAATCTTAAAAAAACAACCACAAGGATAGGAAAATAACTCATCAAAGGACAACGCCTTCTTTAATCCAAATTTTAGATAAATATATAAACGCCTCAATTTAAACTTATTTAATTAATTATTTACAGATGAAAAATCCATAATGTGATTATTTCCAAGAAATATCAAATCAACAAACACGTGGAATTCACATAAAAATCCAAGTGGCAATCATACCAAATTATCATATAAAATACAAACTCGACAAACAAGGAATGAGGCATGACAAATCAAGGATTTACTAAGTTCCAATAATTTTCCAATTTAATACATAAGGGCGTCTATGAATCTCAATCCATATAATTTGCACATCTAAATCAAGTACGTACTCGTCATTTCACGTACATGGTTTCCAATTACATAGTTTTCACATAAGACTCAATGCCTAAGGGTTAATTCTCTCACTCAAGGTTAGGTAAGATACTTACCGTTTTGAAGTTAGGTCGATATTCCAAAATAGCTTTCTCACGTGAATTGACCTCTGGACGGCTCCAATCTTTCTTGAGCCTTCCTTACATTACTACGAGGTTCCGAAAATCATAGCAACTTCAATCTATTTAGAAGCATAACAAAAGTGAACCATAATTAGGAAGAGATTCATGGTTTCAGCTCATTTGATTATTGTATCAAACACTAGGTGTGCAAATTTGGTTACAAGGTTCTTCTACAAGATTTCCTTCACTCCACAACCCAATCCTTACTTATTTGAGCGCAACAATATTCCCACAAACCTTATTGGTACAAGCATATATGCATAATACTCTTACACCCTAGAATCATACTCCTAATCACCCATCTTTTACCCCAAACTCGAAATTGAAGACTAGGGATTTGAATCTTACCTCTTAGATGAAGATCTTGTGATTGGCTTCCTTGATTCTTGAAGATTGGAGCAAGATTGGATGATTAGAATGTTAGGTTCCATCTTTTTCTTTCTAAAATGCTCTTACCTCTCTCTAAAACGCTCAGAAAAATACCCCAAAATAAGCCCCAAAGGCTATTTATCAAAATGGGGTTGGGTAATGAAAATAGGAAAATCAACCCTCCAACCTCAGGTCTGCGGTCGCATAATGGACCGCACAATTGGTATGTGGGTCGCACAATGCACCGCAAAAATAATGCCTAGAAATGGGCTTCACTGGACATGTCTGCGACCATTTTGCGGTCGCATAACCACTTTTGCGGCCCGCAACATGATTCTGTGGTCGTAGAATTGGCCGCAGAATTAAATTCTGCCTGCCTTTAGTAGTGTGGTCATAACTTCTTGTAGGAGTGTCTAAATTATGAACGGTTTGAAGTTTTAGAAGTTAGACTCGAAGAGCTTTAATTTGATAGGTCATCCATCACATAACTCTTTATATGTATGTAGATAGACTCGTCCAAAGTTTGGTCTTGTGCGTACCCACTTGAAACTTTAGTCTATCATGGAATTTCCAACTTGACTTAGACTTAGGGCTCACCTTAGACCTTACACCACTTATAATATGCATGTACACTTATTATCATATCCAATTAATATCCATCATATTAATAATCCTCGTCTGCACACAAAATAATATAATTAGCGCACATCAACTTTCTTAATAGCACTTAAGTACTTCAAAATTTTCTGGGGTGTTACAGTGTAGTATGAATACACCACAGTCGATACCTAATAAGTATCAAGACTAACCTCGGTGGAGTAGTGACGAGGTACAGTCAAGACACTGACTAGTCAAATAACCTGTGCAATATAGCATAGAAAGATAATAGAAAACAAATAGCAGTGATGGAAACAATAATAAACTTGTGACATAAACAACAAGGCAACAAGAACACCATAAATATTGCTCAAACGAATAATAAACACAAGTACATCCAATTAATCAAGTCCTTCAAAATATACATCTTTAATCTATGAGTTGTTCAAATAACAATCTTTAGAATGTAATCCGTACAATTAAATATATCCCGAATATACTTCCTTCAAATAAATATCTTACGAATATATTTCTTTCAAATAAATATCTTTCAATTATAATTCTTTCAAATAAATATCATTCGAATATAGTTCTTTCAAGTAAAAGTCACCACATAACACCTCATTTAACTTTTCTGGTGTGAGAAATATATTCAACATATCACATTGAATGGCATGGTAATACCTTCGTGCACTTGTCTCATTCTCACCCGATATATATATGTAGATCAAACCTATTGGCATGACAACACCCTACATGCATTTATCTCTTTCTCACTGTGCATATATATAACAGTACTAACTAGGTGGGTAGAAATGCCAATAACAATAAAAGAAATAAAGTAGGAGGCACACGGGAAGTAGCAACGACTACAAGTCACATAGAAAACATAGGTGCACAATAACATCTCAAGATAAAGACATGAATGTATACACAACAAAAAGATATCACAAATATAATGTGTGTATCTTGTCCTCGCCTGCACAGAAACACCCTTCGTGCCATGAACATATGATAATATAAAAATAACGGCACGGCATCACCCTTCGTGCTTTTACTCTCATCCTCACGGGATAATATAATTGAAATGGCACGGCATCCCCCTTCGTGCTTTACACTCTCAAATGGCACGGCATCAACCTTCGTGCTTTACACTCTCAAATAGCACAGCATCACCCTTCGTGCTTTACACTTTCCCTCACATGATAATGTATATGAAATAGCACGGCATCACCCTTTGTGCTTTACACTCTTCCTTACCAAGCACATGTATATCATTAACAAACAAGGTAGGAAGCATAACTAACATCAAGGAGAGTGTTTAAACGACAACACAATACAAAAATTCATATCACAATTTGCCCACCGGCCACAACTAACTCCAAAGATACAACAAAAATCAATTAATTTCAAAGCAAATAGCCCAAGGATCCATACAACGTATATAAAACCTCAAAAATAACAACAAAGATGGAAAAGTAACTCAACATAGGATAACACCTTCTTTAATCCATTTTTTTGATAAATATATTAACGCCCCTTTTTAAGCTTATTTAATTAATTATTTGCAGATGAAAAATCCATAATGAAATTAATTCGAAAAAATATCAAATTAACAAACACACAGAATTCACATAAAAATCCAAGTGGCAATCACCCCAAATTATCATAAAAAATACAAACACGACAAACAAGGAATGAGGCATGACAAATAAAGGATTTACTATCTTCCAATAATTTTCCAATTTAATACATAAGGGTGTCTACGAATTTAAACCGATATAATTTGCACATATAAACCAAGTACGTACTCGTCACCTCGCGTACATGGTTTTCAATCACACAATTTTCACATAAGACTCAATGCCTAAGGGGAATTTCCCCCACTCAAGGTTAGGCAAGATACTTACCTTTTTGAAGTTATGTCGATATTCCAAAATAGCCTTCTTGCTTGAATCAACCTCCGGACAGCTCAAATCTATCCAAATTAATTTATAACTTCATTAAAATTCATCGGAAATCTTGCGGATAATAAAACGTCAACATAAAATTTTACTCTAAAGAGTTAATGCGGGGCCCACCACTCAGAACCCAATTTTGTTTTTTACAAAATCCAAATACACATTCCGATACGAGTTCAACAATACCAATTTTATCAAATTCCGATAATGAATCGACCTGCAAATTCTCAATTTAAGGTATAGAAAATTTCTATCATTTTCAACCCAATTCACTAATTTCATTATAAAAACAACAATAGATTCATGTATTTTAACCAAAATCGTGTTAAGAATTCTTATCCCGATGTTTTCCTTGAAAAACCCTCGACACATCACCTCACCGGAGCTTTCTTTATCCAAAAATGGAAGAATGAGATGAAGTCTCATATTTGGACTTTAGTCTGATGCCCGGGGTTTTGTTGTTTACTTTTGCGACCCTCCCCCCGCGTTCGCGTTGAACAAATCCTTCCACGGCCATTTCCAAACTCTTCTCAGACAGCCTCTAGTTCAATGGGCATAACTATTTGTATGAAACTCCAAATGATAAAAGGTTTAACATTTTAAAAGTTAGACATCAAGGGCTACAACTTTTATGTTTCGCTCATCTCCCAATTCCTTATAGATTTCGAGATATAAGCTTCAAAAATCAGTCATGTGCAGCAGAAATTTCTTCTTCGCGATTTCTAAACTCTTTCCAGATAACTTGTAGTATATCCACCATAATATTTTGTGCACAACTCTAAATGCCAAACGGTTTACATTTCTGCAAACTAGACATAAAGGGCTACAATTTTTATTTTTGGATCATCTCCAAATTCCTTATAGATTGCAAGATATAAGCTTACGAAGTCATTTGACGAACAATAGGAATTCCTTCTTCGCGAACGCGAGAGGCTCTTCACGAACGAGAAGAACAATTTCCCAGAAGACAAACCCTTCTTCGCGAATGAGAGAGGCACCTCGCGAATGCGAAGAACAACTCCAGACATTAGAAAACCAGCATCCAAAGTAGCCCGAAATGATCCGATAACACCTGAAACACACCCGAGGCTCTCGGGACCCCAACCAAATATACCAACAAGTCCTAAAACACGATACGAACTTAGTCGGGGCCTGAAATAACATCAAACAACACTGAAACTAAGAATCGCACCTCGAATGAAACTTATGAGCTTATGAAATTTCCAAATTCTAGAACTTGCGCCGAAACCTGTTCTAATTTCCAAAATTGAATTTCGACCCCGATATCAATAAAGTCAACTCCCGGTCAAGCTTTCTAAAAATCTTCCATTTTCCAACTTTCGCCATTTCAAGTCGAAATCAATTACAGACTTCCAAATAAATATCCGGACACACTCCTAAGTCCAAAATCACCATACGAATCTATTGAAATCATTAAAATTCCATTCCGGAGTCGTTTGCTCACAAGTCAAACTCCGATCACACTTTAGAAATTCAAGCTTTATAAAATTAAACCTTTTATTTTATTTTATTTTATTTTTAAAAAACAACTAATGGAAAACGTGCCTACGCACCTCGGAATAAACTCAAATTTTGTACATAAGTCATAAATATTATTATAAAGCTGATCAAACTCTCGGAATCCAAATTGGGACCCGGTATCAACAAAAATCCAATTATGGCCAAATTTAGGAATTCCTTAAACCTTTAAATTTCTAGTTTCTCTCAAATGGTGATAAATCAAGCTAGGGATTTCCAAATTTTGATTCTGGGCATACGCCCAAGCCCCAAATCACGATACAGAGACATCGAAACCGTCAAAACACTAATCCGGATTCATTTTCTCAAAACATTGACCAAAGTCAACTCAAATGATTTTTAGAGGCACAATTTCACAATTTATTTGTTTTTTCACATAAAAGTTTCCGGAAAAAGATACGGATTGTGCATGCAAATCGAGGAAGGTTGAATGGAGCTATTCGAGGTCTCGAAATACATAAATGAAGGTTAAAATTGAAAATGACATATCGGGTCATCATATTCTCCACCTCTAAAACAAACGTTCGTCCTCGAACGTGGCAAGAATTAGTGAATAACATAAAATGATAGACATGTCTATCTCCATAGAATATCCTAATAGGAGTAAACACATAAGTAGATTATAGAATCACGAAGCTCACTCATAAGTGGAGCATAATAGGAGGACTTTCCTTGATACTCAGAACCGAATCAGGTTAAGGAAATTATTCCTTTATAATAAATCGAGACCGTATTTGTAAAGACACCATCTGATGTAGCGACCTCAGTCATACCATAGAAAATATATCAACGGGCCGAGCCTCCACCTCTATGACGCCCTCTACCCGCTCGTCCTCCACTCCGAACACGTTCTAACATCTTGGAAATTTCTACCACTAGCCGAAATTAAGTATCAGCCTGTAGCTCCTAAGTCGTACAAAATTTTACAATTATAATTGAGTCCTTTAAAGAATCCGTGGACTCGCTCTCTGGCCGTAGGAACCAAAGTAGGAGTATGACAGGCTAACATACCGAACTCTGTGCACCACACATCCTGGAGAGTCTGGGAACACACTCTTTAAAAAAACACAACATCTCCAAATATTGAACCTAAGTTAGTGGTATTACATCGGCTGGTATATTCTCTTCATAAACTTGCCACCATTGATACGCTGCTACTGACATCAGAAATGTAGTAAAAGCAACTCCGCTCACTTCCACAATGTCCATGGTGCGGAGAATACAGTGATATTTTTTTTCCTAGAAATCCTTGGGCATCCTCGGTAGCTGTGCCATTGAAAGTAGGTGGACTATACCTCCTAAATCTCTCAAATCTCTTTTGTTCTTCTTTTGATAGCCTCTGGCCCGAAC
Source organism: Nicotiana otophora (assembly GCA_000715115.1). Taxonomy (NCBI): domain Eukaryota; kingdom Viridiplantae; phylum Streptophyta; class Magnoliopsida; order Solanales; family Solanaceae; genus Nicotiana; species Nicotiana otophora. The sequence continues at coordinate 6,867 of AWOL01S0025822.1, read as the reverse complement.
TGAGACTGAACCGGAATAAAACGATGTACCGGTACTATAACTTGACCAATGTTAACCTGCTACTATGGAGTACGAGTGGTAGGAGTCTGAACTCCTCCCCCAATCTGTAAACTATTTGGCGAAACGGATATAAATCCTGCCCGAGTCAATATACCAAACATGTTAAGGAGCTGTGCTAAAGTCTCCTGAAGTCCGGGGGTAACAAGAGGTGTCTCTAGTACTTGTCGCCCAACCGGAGCTACTGGCGGCTCCTCAACTGCTACTCTAACAAGTTCTCTAACTGAGGCACGTGCCCTTCCTCTGCCTCTACCTCGGTCTCTACTTCGACCCCGACCTCTTGCGACCCTAGCAGAATGCACGGGTGTCTGCTCAACTGACCCGGTAGCGCGTCTCCTCACCATCCGTGAGAGAATA
>AWOL01S0025817.1:70039-105684 GCA_000715115.1 Nicotiana otophora | reverse complement strand
AACGTAGTTAAGTAGAAGAACATCTTCTGCTGCCAGTGCTTGAAATCAATCCCGAAAAAATTTCCGGGTTTCTCTGCCGGTGCCAACGCCGGTGTTGGGCTTGTCGATGCGTTGGCAGTTACCGTCGGAACAGCTTGGTTTTCGCTTTCAGTCGTCATTTTTTCTGTAAAAGAATGACACAAACAAATGTTTAATAAATGTTTTCAAACTGGAGTAAAAATCATGTAGATTTTAATCTCCAACAAAATGCCACGAAGGCTTTACTCTCCAAAACGGGAGTACATAAAACCACAAAGGTTTTAGTTTGCAGAATAATAAGAATAACACAAATACAGAAATAAATATTAAATTCCTTAAGATTGTTAGTCCCGCCAATATTGCTGTATTTGTAAATAATAATTCTGGGAAATATAAGTTATCGTAATGAAACAGTAATTAATTCGAGCCCACTGAATTCACAGTGTTTCCTTAAGGAATTTAATCCCCTCCTAGTACCCAAAGTTATGGATTATTTCCTCCCAGGATAGAACGAATCACACACTGGTGGTCAATACACGGATTAGAACATATCCGTTACAAATTCGGATAATCTTACGTTAATATTTACTATTAACAAATTAATTAGGTCCAAAAAATTAATCAATCAATTGACCGAAGCCGAGCGAGCGACGACGACGACGGCGCGAGGCTTGCTTTCTTCTTAACTCTTTGAGAGCTACAATAAGAGCAATTATATATACACCCACAAAAAATCTTTTCCTCTTCCAATATGGGACGATGTCTCATTACCAAGAGGGGAAAACTTAAAATTTTACTCAAAAATTTCATTTTCCCTCCATTTCCCATTCACTCTCATTTTAAAACTATTTTATCTTAAATAACAAAAACCTCAACAATATAGATACTTGTATTGGTTTCATTAAGATGGATGAGCGTTTTATTTAGATGAAGCAATAGGTGCTACATTTGAAGGTTTTGTTTTCCCGCGTAAGGGTTTAATGTTCTCATGAATATTTCCATTTCTACGATAAAAGAGTATATTTATGTAACTTCAATTTTGACGGTATGTAGTTATTTGCTCGATAGATACTTGTATTGGTTTCGTTAAGACGTTTTATTTAGATGAAGCTATAGGTCCTATGTTTGATGTTTTGGCTTTCCCTTGCAAGTGTTTAAATATATAATGAATTATTCTCTTTTTACGATAAAAGAGTATATTTAAGTAACTCTAATTTTGACTGGTTANCAAATGTAAATGATACGGACAAGATCCATGTCCAGGTAAATTCAATACAATATAAATAAGTAAGGCAAGTCCATTCCATGGGTATATTTACGTAACTCTAATTTTGATGGGTTCAATGTTATTATTTGCTTGATAGATACTTGTATGGGTTTCACTAAGATGGAGGACCGTTTAATTTAGATGAAGCTATAGGTTATTTGAAGTTTTGGATTTCACTTGCATGTGTTTAAAGATTTCATTAATTTTATTCTTTGTACGATAAAAGAGTATATTTACATAACTTCAATTTTGACGGGTTAAATGTTGTTACTCGAGAGATACTTTTTATTGGTTTCATTAAGATGGAGTAATGTTTTATTTAGATGATGCTATAGGTCCTATATTTGAAATTTTGGCTTTTACTTAAAAGTGTTCAAAGATAGCATCTTAACTAATATAGACGGTAAAAGTGTAAAGCAAATTCACATTCGGTAGTGTTTTACATGTTGTAAAAAATCATTTACCAGTTTAGTAAGATAAATTTCTCTTCATAAAAGTTAACAAAAATATTTTTATATCCTCTTGCGCGAACGCAAGTTAATTCACTAGTTAATCAATATGAATCCTAGAGACTGGAGTAAAAGATCATCAATAAGGGAGTTTTAGTGCATAATACATTCTTTTTTCAGTACTGGTATATTTTTTTCTACTAGTCTCAAGGTACGCGCTTTGTACGCGTATCCATATTCATGAGTATATAATTTTTTTTTAAATATTATTAAATAATATATTTGAGATATAAAATAAAAACTATAAAGAAAGTATAGATTCTTGAAAACAATAAATGCTTATTTATTTTGGTAGGCGAGAAAATAAAATAAAAAAATACTTTTTTTCAAGAAAATATCAAATTATATAAATTCATAAAATGTTATGTAAACAAAAAGAGAAAAATACCTTTTCAACATAGAATCAAATTGTTTTCAACTCGAAAATTCATAACATAAACAAAAGAGGAAAGTTTATTTTCAAGAATCCTCAAACTCATTGGAATAAGAAAATGCTTAAATCTTAATTTGGTAGAAAAACGTTGGAACATCTTGGTCTACTAAATGCTGCTTCTAGTTTTGTATGCCACTGCAATTTCACTTACTCGAAGGAGATGTATGAATAATTATATCTCAATTATATAAGTCTCATGATCGTTTTGTTTAGATAATTAAAATAACTTATTTTAAAAGTCCAAAATTAAGATGTCATACTCAATTCAAATAAGGAAAAAATTAATAAATAAAATTTTAATCGATTTCAAAGTTTTAGATATTAGTAAGCTTTAACATGTAAGTTTTTATAGTTATGTTACCTAGTTCAAATAAAAAAAATGTTTACACAAGGTAACATTTTAGTCAATTTATTATGACTTTTAATATTAAAAAAAGATTTAATAAATAAAATTTTAGTCGATTTCAAAGTTTTAAATAATAGGATAATAAATAAATTGCAGATTCTTCATATAGCTTCACTTTTAGAAGAATCAATGGTAGTACTTATTTTCGTACAATTAAAAAAAGGAGTAGTTGTTCAATTCTTTCTTTTAATCACGCGTAGTTTTGTATGCCATTATAACTTGAATATCTAAAAGGTATTTCAACGTCAAATTAGTTCTTACAGTTGGTGCTAAATATTAGGACTTTGATTTATACAAGGAAAAATATTAGTTGATTTTAATGTCTAAATATTAGTACTTCCTACATAATAATTCAAATGTGGGAAGTTTTAATAAATAAAATTTTAAATAATTTAAAGTCTTAAATATTATGAATAATGTTTAAATGATAATTTTATCTAGTGTGAATTTTGTTTTAAAGGGTGAAAAGGCGAACGACATTTTGGTGCTTCGTGCTTTTAATATAGTATAGACAGATTAACAAAATTTTAACGGATTGACAATAGGACGTTGTACCTATTCAATAAGAACTTTCTAATTTGTAAAAATAAATAAAGAAGGACTTTCTAATTGAAACTTTATTACAAATCGTTCCTTACTTAGTAAGTTAGTAGTCAATTATGGATTTGAAAGTCGTTTTTTCTAATTTACATTGATATTTAAATCCTTCTCTACTTAGTATTCAAATAAAGACTTTTGATTTTAAAATCCAATGAAGATAGGACTTGTATATCCAAATAAGGAAAAAATTAATAATAAAAAATTTATTTGATTTTAAAGTCCTAATTATTAGGAGGACAATTTAAATTATAATTTAGTCTAATGTGAAATCTATATTTAAAGGATAAAAAAGGCGAACAATATTTCGCTAATGGCATTCGTGTTTTTAATATAGTATAGATAGATATAGATATAGATATAGATATAGATAGATTATATAGAAGAGCGAAGTGGAGGTCGACCAAGTGTCACAAACTCAATTTCCCTCTGTAGGATGTCCTGACCACACCTAGTCCATAAGACTAGGTAAGCCTAACAATAATACAGAATAACTGAATATAAAGCTGAAACTCAACCTCAACCTCTGCAATAAATAAGAACTGCAATTCAAAATAGTTACAACTCCCAAGACCTGGTAGAAATAAGTCACAAGCTCCAAAGAGAAAAAAAAATACTAAATATATCTATACATCAGAATTTAATGAGGAATGAGAAAAACAACATAATAAAGATACAGGGGGGGACTCCAAGGTCTGCGGACGCTGGCAGATGTACCTTGAAGTCTCCACGTACGGGNCACAAAAAGATGTGCAGAAGTGTAGTATGAGTACACCACAACGATACCCCGTAAGTGCCAAGCCTAACTTCAGTAGAGTAATGACGAGCCCAGGTCAGGGCCCTACTGAAAATAATAGGAAATAAGGTAGAAGATATAATAATATAATGAAATGACTGAGAAGTGAACAATGAGAATTTTTCAGAAAGATAACAACACGTGATTCAAGAAAACAATTACAACACGTGAGGAAAAACAAGATTCTTACAAGTTAAGAAACAACAACACAACAAATAGAGGTAAACAACAGGCGCGCTCCCGAGTTACAGTCTCGTAGTCCCAAAAGTAAATATGCAACAGGGGCGCTCCCGAGGTACCGCCTCGTAGTTCCAAAAGTAAATATACAACAGGGGCGCTCCCGAGGTACCGCCTCATACTCCCAAAAGTAAATATGCAATGCATAACCAATGGAACAATGAAATTACAGTAAGGAATCCTACATTTAAAGAGTGAATAAAAAATCAGGGAAGCAGGTAATTGAACTAAGCATGTTGCACAAATTACAAGTAAGAGATAAGACACGTAGACATGTGACATTAGACTAAATATGACGACTACACGTGCTAGAGCAACTCAATTAAGGAAATAAAAGTAAATATTTAGCAAAAAATAGATTTCAATATTTAGCCCGAGTACGCACTCGTCACCTCGCGTAGACGACCTTCACGTGTTGCCATTTACCATAACAGTACCAAATCCTAAGGGGAATTTCTCCCCACACAAGGTTAGACAAGTCACTTAACTCAAACCTCGCTCAATCAATCAATAAGAAGACCTTTGCCTCGATTTTCCAACTCTGATCGGCTCGAATCTAGCCAAAATAATTACGTACTATAAATATAACTATAAGAAACTAATTTAAATAATTAATCTATGACTTTAGCAAAGAATTGAAAAACCTCCCTAAAAAGTTGACCCGAGCCCACGTCTCGGAACCTGACCAAAATTATAAAATCTGAATATCCATTCGATATCGAGTCCAACCATACAAGAATTACCCAAATCTGACCTCAAATTACCTTTCAAATCACCAAATTTTAGCCTAAGAAGTTTTCCCAATATTTCCTCAAATTTCCAACTAAGAACTAATTAAATGATTAAAACAATAATAGATTCGTATAATATAGCCAAAACCAAGTGATAATTTCTTACCCCCAATGATTTCCTTGCAAATCTCTCCAAACATCGCCACAAACCGAGCTCTCTAGGTCTAAAAATTAAAGTGAAATCAAACCCTCGAAATTAGGCCTTTCTGCCCAGTGAAGTCGCTTCTGCGAGGTCTCAGGCGCACCTGCGACGCCGCACATGCGGAAACACCATCGCAGGTGCGGATTCCACTTATGGCCAGGATTTCTGCTTCTACGGACCAAGGCTCGCACCTGCGAGCCCGCTTCTATGGAGAACCTTCCGCTTCTGCAACCCTAGCCCAGGCCAGCATCACCCGCTTCTGCGATCAAACTTTCGTATATGCGAACATGCAGATGCGGCCCTTACCTCGCACCTGCGATCCCACTTGGGCCAAGACAGCTTCGCACCCGCAGCCAAATGCTCGCTTTTGTGAGTCCGCACCTGCGGCCAACCCCACCGCAGGTGCAATGACACCAGAAGCTGGGAGCTTTAGCATTTTCACAAGTCCAATATTATTCCGGATTCAATCCGAATCACACTCGGGGCCCCCAGGACCCCGTACGAATATACCAACAAGTCTTAAAATATCATACGGACTTAGTTGAGCCTTTAAATTACATCAAACAAAGTTAAAACCACAGATCGCACCTCAATTCAAGCTTAATGAACTAAGGAAATTCCAACTTCTACAAACGATGCTGAAACCTAACAAATAGCATCCGATTGACTTCATATTTTGTACACAAGTCACATTTGACATTACAGGCCTACTCTAACTACCGGAATCAAAATCCGACCCCGATATCAAAAAGTCTACTCCCGGTCCAACTTTCCAAAAATCATCCAATTTTACAATTTCACCAATTAATGCCAAAACGATCTACGGACCTCCAAATCAACATTCGGACATGCTCCTAAGACCAAAATCACCTTACGGAGCTACTGGAACAATCGAAACTCCATTCCAGAGTCGTCTTCATACAATTCAAACTACGTTTAATTCTAAGAACATAAACTTCTATATTAGGGACTATGTGTCCCATTTCACTCCGAAACCAAAACCAAGCCTCCCGGCAAGTCACGAAACCACAAAATAAAATAGAGGGAGCAATAAAGAGGGGTTCAGGGCTAATACTCTCAAAACGATCGGCCGGGTCGTTACATCCTCACCCTTTTAAAACAAACGTTCATCCTCGAATGGGTATAGGGACATAATTGAAGTGGTGAAAAGATGAGGATAACGGATGCACATATCATGCTCGGTCTCTCAAGTCGCCTCCTCGACTGGATGACCCCTCCACTGAACCTTCACTGAAGCGATCTTCTTTGACCTCAACTTTCAAACATGCTTGTCGAAAATGGCCACCGGCTCCTCAACATAAGATAGATATTTGTCCAATGAGACTGAGCTGAAGTCTAACACATGAGACGGATCGCCGTGATACTTTAGGAGCATGGAAACATGGAACAATGGATGAACTCCAGAGAGACTAGGTGGTAGTGCAAGTCTGTAAGCCACCTCTCCAACCCTCTCAAGAATCTCAAAAGGCCCGATATACCTAGGGCTCAACTTGCCCCTTCTCCCGAACCTCATAACACCCTTCATGGGCGAAACTCGGAGCAAGACCCGCTCCCCAACCATGAATGCAACGTTGCAAACCTTCTGATCCGTATAACTCTTCTACCTGGATTGGGTAGTATAAAGTCGATCCTAAATCAATTTAACCTTTTGCAAAGCATCCTGAACCAAGTTTGTACCCAATAGCCTAGCCTCGACCGGCTCGAACCAACCCACTGGAGACTGACACCGCCTACCTTACAAAGACTCATACGGGGCCATCTGAATGCTCGATTGATAACTGTTATTGTAGGAAAACTCTACAAGTTCCAAGAACTGGTCCCAAGAACCCCAAAAATCCATCATAGACGTACGAAGCATATCCTCCAATATCTGAATAGTGCACTCGGACTGTCTGTCCGTCTGAGGGTGAAATGTTGCACCGAACTCCACCCGAGTACCCAAATCATGTTGTACGGCTATCTAGAACCGCAATGTAAACTGCGTACCATGGTCAGAGATGATAGATACCAGCACGCCATGAAGACTGACAATCTCGCCAATATAAACCTGAGCGAGCTACTCCGAAGAGTAAGTAGTAACCACGGGAATGAAATGAGCTGACTTGGTCAATATATCCACAATTACCCAAACTGTATCAAATTTTCTCTAAGTCCGTGGGAGCCCAACAATGAAATCATAGCGATCTGTTCCCATTTCCACTCAAGAATCTCTAGCTTCTGAAGCAATCCACCTGGCCATTGATGCTCATACTTCACCTGCTGACAATTTAGGCACCGTACTACATACTCCACTATGTCTTTCTTCATCCGCCTCCACCAATAGTGCTTCCTCAAGTCCTGATATAGTTTCGCGACACCTAGATGAATGGAGTACCGCGAACTGTGAGCCTCTTGGAGAATCAACTTACGCAGACTATCTATATTGGTCACACATAGCCTGCCATGTATCCGTAATACACCATCATCTCCAATAGTGACTTCCTTGGCATCACCGTGCTAAACCGTGTCCTTAAGGACAAGCAGATGGGGATCATCATATTGACGCTCTCTGATACGATCATAAAGAAAAAACTGAGAAACCATACAAGCCAAACCCTGCTCGGCTCAAAAACATCCATTCTGACAAACTGGTTGTCCAAGGCCTAAACATCCAAGGCTAAAGGCCTCTTTGCTACTGGTAGATATGTTAAACTACCCAAACTCTCCGCCTTGCGACTCAAGGCATCGGTCACCACATTGGCCTTCCTGGGATGATAGAGAATGGTGATGGCATAATCCTTAATCATCTCCAACCATCTCTGTTGTCGCATGTTAAGATCCTTCTGCTTCAACAGATACTGTAGACTCCTTGTGGTCGGTGTACACCTCACAAGGAACACTATACAAGTAGTACCGCTAGATCTTCAAGGCATGAACAATAGCTGCTAACTCGAGGTCATGGACATGATAGTTCTTCTCATGTACCGTTAGCTATCTAGACGCGTAGGAAAACACCCTACCGTCCTGCATTAACACCGCACCAAGACTAATGCGTGATGCAACACAATACACCGTATAAGACCCCGAACTAGTAGGCAATGCCAATACTGGGGCTGTAGTCAAAGCAGTCTTGGGCATTTGAAAGCTCTTCTCACACTCCTCGGTCTACCTGAACGGAGCACCCTTCTGGGTCAATCTGTTCTTAGGTGCTACAATAGACGAGAAACCCTCTACAAATCGACGGTAATACCCCGCCAAGCCAAGAAAACCCCGGATCTCCATAGCTGAGGACGGTCTGGGCCAACTCTGCACTAATTTAATCTTCTTCATATCTACCTTGATCCCCTCACTTAATACTACATGACCCAAAAATGCCCCTGAATCTAGCCAAAATGCATACTTCGAAAATTTTGCATACAACTTATTTTCTCTCAAGGTCTGAAGTACAGTCCTCAAGTGCTACTCATGATCTTCCCAAATCTGGGAGTACACTAGAATGTCGTTAATAAACACAATGATGAACGAGTCATAATATGGCTAAAATACACTTTTCATCAAGTGCATGAATGTTGTTGGGGCGTTGGTGAGCCCAAAAGACATCACAAGGAACTCGTAATGACCATACCGAGTCCTGAAACCAGTCTTCGAGATATCTAGATCCCAAATCTTCAACTGATGATAGCCTGAACGCAAGTCAATCATAGAGAACACTCTGGAAATGGATAGTTATTCTTCACTGTAACCTTGTTCTACTGGCGATAGTCAATATATGTTCGCATAGAACCATCCTTCTAAACAAGACAGGAGCACCCCAAGGTGACACACTAGGCCGAATGAATCCCTTATCAAGCAACTCTTGCAATTGTTCCTTTAATTCTTTCAACTCTGCTGGGGCCATATGATAGGGTGGAATAGAAATGGGATGAGTTCCCGGTAATTAATCAATGCCAAAGTCGATATCTCTGTCGGGCAACATGCTTGGAAGATCCGCCGGAAATATGCCTGGATAATCCCTTACTACCAGAACTGACTCGATGGTTGGAGTGTCAACACTAACATCCCTCACATATGTAAGATACGCATCACACCCCTTATCAACCATCGGTTGAGCCTTAATAAATTAAACAACACTGCTAGGAACATAATCTAAAGTACCTCTCCACTCTAGCCGCGGTAGACCTGGCATAGCCAACGTCACCGCCTTGGTGTGACAATCAAGGATAGCGTGATACGGCGACAACCAGTACATGCCTAAAATAACATCAAAATCCACCATACTGAGTAACAATAAATCGTCTCTAGTCTCAAAACCACTAAGAACAACCAAACACGACTGATACACATGGTCAACAATAATAGAATCACCTACGGGTATAGACTCATAGACAGGAGAACTCATAGAATTGCGGGATAGACCCAAATATGAAGCAAAAAAAGATGGCACATAGGAATAAGTGGAGCCTGGATCAAATAAAACTGATGCATCTCTATGACATACCAGAACAATACCTGTGATGACAGAATCAGATGCAACTGCCTCCGTCCTAGTAGGACGGGCATAATATCTGGCCTGATCTCCCCCACTAGGGCGACCTCTACTTGTCCGACCTCCACCTCAAACTGGTTGTGCAGGTGGGGTGGTAGCTGGTACTGTAATCATAGCCTGAGGACCCGGTGGATCACACGGTTCCTGAGTGTTCTATGGAGGTGCACCCTTTCCTGAGCCTAAGGCAATCCCTCACCATATGACGAGTGTAACCACACTCAAAACAAGCTCTCGGAGGACGTGGCTGTTATGACTGGCTCGGGCCTGATCAACTGGACTGACCATTGGAAGCACCCCGTGCAGGAGGTGCACTAGACAATAGCACTGTATAATAAGGAGATTGGGGCCTAGGAGTGGACGGAGCATCACTGGCGGCTGGAAGTGCTGAATAAACAGGGCGACCTACATAGCCCCTACCCTGACGAGCTGCAGCTGAGGCACCAGTACCACTATATGTGTTAGACTCTCGATACCTCTTGGCCTCTCTCTCCTCCCTCCCGAGTCAACATACTCTCCAATATCCTAGTAATCCCCACTACCTACTGGTATACGATGTCCATATCCAACTTTTAGGCCATACTAAATCTGATACTGGGTAAAGCCCCTTAATAAATCGACGAACCCGCTCCCGAACAGGAGCAACCAAGGCTGGTGCATGCCTGGCCAAATCACTGAACCAGACCACATACTCTGACATGGTCATAGAACCCTGGCGTAACTTCTCAAACTCTGCGCGCCATGCATCTCTGAGACTCTAGGGGACATACTCCCTCAGGAATATATCGGAGAACTGAGTCCAAGTGAGTGAAGATGCCTCGGCCGGAATACACAACTGGTATGCTCACCACCACTGATAGTCGCTCCTCTAAGCTGGAACATAGTGAAAGAAACCCCATTAGACTCCGCAACACCCATAGTACGAAGGATACAATGGCACTCTTCAAGAAAACCCTGGGCATCCTCTCAGGCCAAGCCACTAAAAAGAGGAGGGTGATACTTCTTGTACCTCTCAAGCCTGAGCTGCTTCCCCTCAGAAACTATTGCCCTAACCTCAGGCTGAACTGGAGCTACCGGCTGTATCGGTATGACCTCAAGAACCTGGATGACCTGAGCCCGCTGCTCTAGGGTACGGGCGGCAGGAGTCTGTGCTCCTCCCCCATCCTGAGATGTGGCAGGAACAAGTGGTATCAATGCTTTCTGAGCCAACATGTTGAACATGCTAAAGAATTGGGCGAGAGTCTCCTGAAGGGATGGTGCAGTAGCAGGCGTCTCAGGTGCCTGCCGTCTAACTGAAGCTACTGGTGGCTCCTTTATAGCAACTCGTGGGGGTTCTCTGGCTGCACCATGTGGATGTCCTCGGCCTCTACCCCGGCCCCAACCCCTCCCGTCTCTAGCAATAGATGCGGGTGTGTGAGGCCCCGTAAATATTTTACCTAAACCCCGGGATTTCGTGGTGCCGAAATAGACTATGTGTTGACAAATGTGCAGATTCTTTTTGGGTTGGACAGTGCACCAGGGAGTAAAGAAAAAGTTTTGGCAAAACAAGACATTTCTACGGCCCACTATGCAGTCGCAGAATCACTGTGCGGGCCGCAGAGTGAAACAAATTAGTGGTCAAACTTGGGTGATATTGTGCGGTTACTATGCGATCGCAAAATCATTTCACGGGCCGCACATCGACCGTGGAACCAGGATGAAAATTTTCTGGAGGGTGGTTCTGTAGTGCATTATGTGACCGCAGAACAGGTCTGCGGACCACATGATGGCCACAAAGTGGGGTAGAGTTTCCCAGTTCTGGAGGACTATTTCGCGGCCCATTTTGTGGACCGCAGAAGCATTTTGCGGTCGCATATGCGACCGTAGATCTGTGACGGGGCTCCTTTTTTCTAATTTTTTTACCCAACCCTATTTCGATATATTAGAGTAATGGACCACTTCTGAAGCAAAAACATATATTCTAGAGTGAGGGAGCGCTAAAGAGTGAGAGGGGGAGTTCCTAAGCCCATCATCCATCAATTCTTTCTCAAAGTTGAAGAAATTGTAAGACGAATTCACTAGGTTTTCATCCTAGAGGTAAGTTTTTACTCCATAGCCCTCAATTTCGTGATTTTAACTGAAAATAGGTAATAAGCCAAGTAAATTCTGGGGTGTGGGAGTTGTTTATTTTACATGCATCCATCTAGGGTAGTGGGAAGATTGTTGAGCTCTTTTGGGTAAGCTTTGGGTAGTGGGATGATAGAATCCACCATAGGACGACCTTGGAACCTTAATACACACCTAGTACTTGATAAACTGCTCAAGTGAGCTAGAACTATTAACTCCTTCCTAATTTGTGTTCAATTTTGCAATATATCTAAATAGATCGAAGTGGCTAGGATCTCGGGAACATTATAGTAAATTAAAAGGGTTCGAGGCAAGGTATGTTGGCTAAACTTCTCTCTTAAAATTTAATTCTCATGATGATCTTGTAAGTCCCGAGTTGTCCATTATGAATTGACTTTTCTGAATAAGTTTGACGTCGGATGATGTATATATATATATATATATATATATATATATATATATATGAATATGTTCAAATGTGTTCTAAATTTTTTTTATTATATTGTGCTATTCTTCGGGAGAGTATTTGAAGTATGAATATGTATTAAAATATTGTGACTTTAAGTCAAGTCCAAAGAAAAGTGATCACATCAAATTGTATAAGAGATCGTATGTGCCTAAGACCATAATTTGCCAGGTATGTGTTTAAAGTCTTAATTTCAAAGGCCTTGTTGTTGATTATCCATGATAATGATTGAAAATGGAATAGTGAGCTTGAATTATGAAGTACGGCCAATGTGCCAAGAATGATATTGCGTTATGTCCAACGATGTCAATAAAATGAATGACATGTAAAAGAATATGAATTGAGTGGTAAATACTTTTAATAACAAATGCTTTGGGAGTATCGATTAGCCACCGGGGAAGGGTAGGTCGGAATAGCCTAACCCCGAAACTACACGTGCTGGTGTAAGAGTGATTGAGGGGTAAATCCCCGTGTTAATATGATGAGACTGTTTCCCCTTATAAGGGATGGGATTGGTGTGTAGAGATGTTTTCCCATTAAATGGGATGAGATTATTTCTAGCTATATGTGATGTAATGTCGACTCATACGACATTGTGATGAGACGGCTTAGCCGATCGGGTTATGATCGGACTCCATTCCACGCACATGGTGGTATTATGACTGTATGTCTCGGGGTGAGACGGCTTAACCGGTCGAGCTGAGATCGGGATCCGTGCTAAAACATGGTGGTATATCGGTGCTAAAGGTCTCACAACTTAAATTACCGAAACCTACTTGAAATTTACGTTTCCCCTAATGTGACACTTTGATATTGTTTGAGTCTCTTATTGATATCATGTTTTATTCTCTGTTTTCTGTTGCTTGTTCTATTGAGAGGGTGTTTAGTTTTACATACTAGTACTATTCCATATGTACTAACGTCCATTTTGTCGGGGGTGCTGCATCTTAATGGATGCAGGTGGTTCCATAGCAGGTAGTATTGATCAGTGATAGCAGCACACCCTCTCCTTAGCTGATTTGGTGAGCCCCACTTCATTTTGGGGTCTTGTATCTTCAATTCTTTGTACATAGCATTTTGAGGTATAGCCGGGGCCTTGTTGCCGTCACTGTCATAGCACTCTTTTGTTCCTGTTAGACGCTCCGTAGACATAGTATGGGTTGTGTCTGCTTTGGGAAATTTAAAACTAAAAATGTTATAATTTTATCATCTGTCCCACTTTAACTATGATTGTACAACATACTGTTTTGAATATTTTTTAAGGACGTAACTAATGGAAATGAAATGGTGTTGTTCAAATGACTTCTTACTGACTAATTAATGAAATGCATTTGTCTCTTTATTGGTGGGTGAGTTGGGTAGACGACACTGTGCAGGCTTGCTCGACAGGGGTGACTCTGTTGAGCGCCGTTCGTGCTCCCCGAGGTCGAGGCATGCCAGGGTGTCTGGTCATCCGATCCAGCTGTACATGTCTTCACCTTCTGTGAGAGAATAGAAAGATAGAAATTTAGAATCCGAAGTCAAAATCTCGCACGATAAGGAATCAAAGAAGTGAAGCTTTTCCTAACAGTTCCATAGCCTCCCGAAGATAGGTAGAGATGTCTCCGTACCGATCTACAAGACTCTACTAACATTGCTTGTGACTCATAACACCTATGAACCTAGAGCTCTGACACCAACTTGTCATGACCCCAATTTCCCTCCGTAGGATATCGTGACGGCACCTAGTCCGTAAGACTAGGTAAGCCTAACGATTATAGAGAATAACTGAATATAAAGCTGAAACTCAACCTCAACCTCTGAAATAGATAAGAACTGCGATTCAAAATAGTTACAACTCCCAAGACCAGGTAGAAATAAGTCACAAGCTCCTAAGAGAAAGAAAAATATTAAATATCTCTATACATCAGAGTCTAATAAGGAATGAGGAAAACAATGTAATAAAGATAGAGGGGGGACTCCGAGGTCTACGGACGCCGGCAGATGTACCTTGAAGTCTCCTCATACGGGCTAACTCATTAGTACCAAGTCTGGTAAGCCGTACCAGGATCTGTACAAAAAGATGTACAGAAGTGTAGTATGAGTACGCCACAACGGTACCCAAAAAGTGCCAAGTCTAACCTCAGTAGAGTAGTGACGAGGTCATGTCAGGGCCCTACTGGAAATAATAGAAAACAAGGCAAAAGATATAATAACATAATTAAATGAGTGAGAAGTGAACAATGAGGGATTCAACAAGACAACTACAACTCGTGAGGAAAAACAAGCTTCTTACAATTTAGGAAACAACAACAACAACAGGACAAATAGAGGTAAGCAACAGGGGCACTCCCTATGTATCACCTCGTAGTCCCAAAAGTAAATATACAATAGGGACGCTTCTGAGGTACCACCTCATAGTCTCAAAAGTAAATATGCAACAGGGGCACTCCCGAGGTACCGCCTCGTAGTCCCAAAAGTAAATATATAACAGGGGCGCTTTCGAGATATCGCCCTGTAGTCCCAAAAGTAAATATGCAACGCATAACCAATGGAACAATGAAATTACAGCAAGGAATCCTATAGTTAAAACTGAATACAAAATCAGGGAAGAAGGTAATTCAACTAAGCATGTTGCACAATTTGCAAGTAAGAGATAAGATATGTGACATTCGGCTAAACATGACGACTACACGTGCTAGAGTAACTCAATTAAGGAAATAAAAGGAGCTATTTAGCAAAAACCAGATTTTCACATTTAGCCCGAGTACGCACTCGTCACCTCGCGTACATGGCCTTCACGTATTGCAATTTACCATAACAGTGCCAAATCTTAAGGGGATATTCCCCCATACAAGGTTAGACAAGTCACTTACCTCAAACCTCGCTCAATCAATCAATAAGAAGACCTTTGCCTTGATTTTCCAACTCCGATCGGCTCAAATCTAGCCAAAACAATTACATACTATAAATATAACTATAAGAAACTAATTTAAATAATGAATCTACGACTTTAATAAAGAATTGAAAAATCACCCCAAAAAGTCGATCCGAGCTCACATCTCGGAACTCAACCAAAATTATAAAATCTGAACACCCATTCGAGTCCAACCATACAAGAATTACTCAAATTCGACCTCAAATCGCCTTCCAAATCTCCAAATTTTCCTCAAATTTCCAACTAAAAACACTAATTAAATGATGCAAATAACAATAAATTCATGTAATATAGCCAAAACTAAGTGAGAATTTCTTACCCCCAATGATTTCCTTGCAAATCTCTCAAAATATCGCCACAAACCGAGCTCTCTAGGTCCAAAATTCAAAGTGAGATCAAACCCTCAAAATTAGGCCTTTTTTGCCCAGTGAAGTTGCTTCTGCGAGGCCTCAGTCGCACCTGTGACGCCGCACCTGCGAAAAGACCATCGCAGTTGCGGGATTCCACTTATGGCCAAGATTTCCTCTACTACGAACCAGGGCTCGCACCTGCGATCCCGCTTATGCGGAGAACCTTCTGTTTCTACGACCCTAACCCAGGCCAGCCTCACCCGCTTCTGCTATCGAACCTCTGCATATGCGGACGCGCATATGCGGCCCTCACCTCGCACCCACGATCCCAGTTGGGCCAAGCCAGCTTCGCACCTGCAGCCAAATGCTCGATTTTTCGAGTTCGCACCTGTGGCCAACCCCACAACAGGTGCGATGACACCAGAAGCTGGGAGATTCAGCATTTTTACAAGTCCAATATTATGCCAGATTCAATATGAATCACACCCGGGGCCCTCGGGACCCCGTCTGAATATACCAACAAGTCTTAAAATATCATACGGGCTTAGTCGAGCGTTTAAATCACATCAAACAATGTTTAAACCACAGATCGCATCTTCATTAAAGCTTAATGAACTAAGGAAATTCCAACTTCTACAAACGATGCCGAAACCAAACAAATTGCGTCCGCTCAAATTTTGCACACAAGTCACATTTGACATTACGGAACTACTCCAACTTCCAAAATCGGAATCCGACTCTGATATCAAAAAGTTCACTCCCGGTCAAACTTTCCAAAAATCATCCAATTTTCCAATTTCACCAATTAACGCCGAAACGACCTACGAATCTTAAATCAACATCCGGACACGCTCCGAAGACCAAAATACCCTACGAAGCTACTGAAACCGTCAAAACCCCATTCTGGAGTCGTTTTCATACAATTCAAACTACGGTAAATTCCTAGAACTTAAACTTTTATTTTAGGGACTATGTGTCCCATTTCACTCCGAACTAAAACCAAACCTCCCGGCAAGTCACATGACCACAAAAAAATAGAGAGAGCAATAAATAGGGGTTCGGGGCTAATACTCTCAAACGACCGATCGGCTCGTTACACCAAGGGTATAGTAATTTAAACGTGTCTATTAAAATGGTGACTTTTGTCCTCATAACATTCAGACGAAAGGCTGCTCTTCTCATTTCATACTAATCTTTCACTTCTCTTCATCTTCTTAGCTAGCTATCGCCATTTCACCTATGCTTTTTTTTAAAAACAAATTCCCAAATCTTCTTCTATCTCTCTCTAGATTTCTAATTTCATAGGCTCATAGTTGAAATCCATGGCTGTTGTTGCTATGGTTCTGCCCTAACTCTCTCTTTGATGTTCTTTGGCCTCACTTTTATTTATTTCAAAGACTACTCTTTCATTTATTTTTGTCTTCTCGGCTGGGTGTTACAATTAATTTCGGTTCTGGTTTTGTTCAATTTTTGCCCCAATTTTATTTTCCAATTCTCTTCGCACTTTCCAATTCTTTTCCCACCTTCTGCTCTACTTTGGGAAGTTATTATGAGCTCTCAAGTTGGTAATTTGTTAAATCTGTCATCATCTAGAAAAGTCTTGAATTTTTCATATTTCAAGATACTAGATATTTTATTGTATACATCATAATGTCTCAAGAGAGACAAAAATGGATTTTCTGACTTTTGAGCGAAATCATGGTAGAGCTCCTCATTTTTTCAGTTTTTGCTTCTTATTCCCTAACAAAAATTCAACTTTGGATTCTTGATTTTGGCTACAAAAATTAAACATGTATTCAAGCCTCAATCTTTAATCTTTAGAAACATATTCAGGGAATATAAATGGTCTCAGATATGTTGAATATGAATCATAACAACGATGAGACCTTTGAAAAAATATATGTTGACAAATTAAAAGGACTAAGAGATGTGAATTACACAAATTAAATTGAGTGCACATTAATATTCTTGAAGCTCAAAGACAAAACAAGAAAAACACTTTATTGTTTTCAAGATATGTCATTGTCCGTTTCCTTCAAAGATCATCTTCCTATTTTGTGCACGAGACCAAGGATTATCATACACTCTTTCTTAGTTACTCTTCTAATTTAGGATACATATTCCAATGAAAGAGGGTTCTTAAATTCCTAAAATTCTATTTACTAGGTCAAAAGTTGATTGACATTTCTTTTGAACTTCTAGATTATATATGCAAAGTGATTGATTGTTTTGATAAAAAGTCCTTTTTGATGGAATTCATTCTTAGACCCCACACTACCAAAAGTCTTGGAGTAACTAAGAGGGCTTTTTTATTCTATTTTGTTAAGAAAAATGGTCATTTAATTGAAGTTTATTTCTTTTTCTTTTTAAGTGATTGGACGAGCTTATGAGATCAGTATGTTGACATAGCAATTTAAGAGACTTGAAATAGTTACAATATATCCATGGAGTTGGCAAGTATATATATTGTAATAGATACTGAATCTTTCACTAGGTTCAGTCAAAGAAATATTTAAATGGTGCATCCTAGAGGTGTTGGTTTTATCTCCTCTAACTAAAACCATTGATTGTATGGATACATGCAACTCAAATGGTTCTATTATTTGCAAGTTGGTTCTCAGTCTCTCTTTGCATCCATACTGCTAAAGTACACTTCTGTGCTTGATTGTTTTACTTTCTATTTGATAACATATCATTTTCCTAAAAAAAGCTTCTTTTTTTTGTTTGTTATGCATCCCTATGGCCCTATATGCATTATCTCTTACAGAAATATTGAAACTAAAATATATTTTTTTTGTCAGGTGACATATTGGGATGTTAATTGAGTATTGCAGTAGAAAGGAAGAAGGTTGATTAGTCTTGGAAACATGCATTACAGTTAGCTAGAGGATTAATCCATGTTATATAAACAAGTTTGTTCTTGAATTTTTAAATTTTAAAGTAAGATATATAAAGTTTTCAGAAAAATGATGCATCTGGCACATGAAGTGATTTGCAAGTTGTCTTCAAGAAAAATTCTATTGAATTTATATTTTGGTTACTGAAATGCTACTCCTTTTTGGCATCTATTACTTTTAGTTGAAAGCTATAACTAACTTGAGAAATAAGCTATTAATGACACGCTACGTGCCATAATTCTTATTTGTATTTTCACTTTTTATTGGGGTTGTTGGGAAATCTGCACAGATAAGATCGCATACTTGGTCACCTGATGCTATGGAGGGTTGCTTTTACAGTTTATTTTAATTCCGATGTTGAATCGACGCAACTTACCGGTGATAGTCACAGTACCAGTGAAAAAAAGAATTATTAACCAGTCTAATGTCTGGTTTGTTGATTCCAAGAAGCAACTAATTTTTTTACTTAGCTCCATACTTTGTAGTCAAACATCATTAGAGGATTTTGATCAAGTGCACATCAAAATCTGTACTGCACTTAGCTAAGCCATAATTATATGAAACACATGCATAAAGTTTTCCTATCATTTGATAGGTTATGATGTGTTGTTGAAACCTTAGTTGTGAATTGTCACGACCCCAATATCCCTCCGTAGGATATCGTGACAGCACCTAGTCTCTAATACTAGGTAAGCCTAATCAACATGCGGAAACATTAAATAAGATATTAAAACTTAAACATTCCAATAATTTCATAAAAAGAATTTACCAAAACTCAGTACGTAAAATCCCAAAACATGGTGAGATATAAGTCACAAGCTCTAAATATAGTACCGAACAATCCTATACATCACTGCCTATCAAAATGTAAAGAAATAAGAAAAGAACAGTATAGAAGGGGACTCCGAGACCTGCGGATGCTGGCAGGTGTACCTTGAAGTCTCCAAAGCAGCAACACATCGCACTAATATCGAGGCTCATAGGATGCACCTAGATCTGCACAAAAATATGTGCAGAAGCGTAGTATGAGTACACCACAATGGTACCTAGCAAGTGCCAAGCCTAACCGCGGTAGAGTAGTGACGAGGTCAGGTTAGGGCCCTACTGAAAATAATAGGAAAAACAAGGCAGAAGATATAATGATGTAATGAATGATAGAGAAGTGTAACAATAAAAATTCACAGAAGATAACAACACGGAATCAAAGAAGCCAATTACAACACATAAGGAAGCACTAATCTTACAAGTTAAGAAACAACAACAACAACAACAATGCAGCAAACAGAGGAAAAACAACAAAGGCACTCCTGAGGTACAGCCTTGTAGTCCCAAAAGTAAATATCTCACCACGGCACGACGGAAACCTCGTGCAAACAATAATAACCGTACGACAGAAACCTCGTGCTACAATAACAACAAGTACGATAGAAACCTCGTGCCACAATAACAATCCGTACGGCAGAAACCTTATGCCACAATAATAATCTGCACGGAGAAACCTCGTGCCACAACCAACAATCATCTCAATAATAATCACCAAAACGAACACATAACAATTGAAACAATGGTGATGCAAGCAAAGAATCCTACAACTAAAGAATGAATACGGAATCAAGGAAACAGGTAATTCAACTTTGCAGGTCGTACAAATTGCAAACAATAGATAAGACACGTAGACATATGAAATTAGACTAAACATAAGTGAAAGTTTTCCCACATAAGGTTAGACAAGTCACCTACCTCAAACCTGGCTCAATCAATCAATAAGAAAGCCTTTCCATCGATTTTCCAAGTCTAATCGGCTCGAATCTAGCCAAAAAAATTTTATACTATAAATATAAGTATATGAAACTAATTAAAATAATAAAATTATGACTTTAGCAAAGAATTGAAAAATTGCTCCAAAATGTCGACCCGGGCCCATGTCTCGAAACCCGACCAAAATTATAAAATCCGAACACCCATTCAATATCGAGTCTAACCATATAAGAATTATCCCAGTCCGACCTCATTTGGCCTTTCCAAACCCAAGAATTTGATCTATGAACGTTACACCCATTTTCCCAAAACTTTCAACCCAAAATCTTTATTAGATGAGGAAATCGAAGATAGATTAGTGGGAATTAATCAAAAACAAGTCATGAATCCTTACCCAAATGTTTCCTCTGAAAATCCCTCAAATTCACGCCTCAATCCAAGCTCTCAAAGTCCCAAAGTGAAAATGAAACCAAACCCTCGACTTTCCCTATTTCTTCCTAGTCAAACCGCATCTGCGGCCCAAGAATCGCTTCTGCGATGCCGCACCTGCGGAAGACCATCACAGGTGCAGAAAACACTTAAGTCCAGGGCTTCCGCTTCTACGGATAAGGGCCCACATCTGCGAAACCGCTTCTGCGGAAATAGGATCGCACCTGCGACCACTGACACTTCTGCGCCCCTTGTCATCGCAGAAGCGAAGGCGCTTCTGAGGAATATTTCCCGCTTCTGCGAACACTGCTAGGAATGACCAAAATCTCTTATACGACAAAGAGCTCGCTTTTGCAAGCCCGTACCTGTGGCCAATCCTTTACAGGTGTAAAAACACCAGAACAACCCAGCTTCAGCAGATTTCATAAGTCTAACTTTGTTTTGGTTTCAATCCGAATCACACCCGGGGCACCCGGGGCCTCGTATGAATATACCAACAAGTCCTAAAACATCATACTAACTTAGCCGACCCTTCAAATCACATCAAATAACATCAAAAACATGAATTGCGCATCGATTCAAGCCTAATGAACTTTAGAACTTCTAACTTCCACCTTCGATGTCGAAACCTATCAAATCAAGTCCGATTAACCTCACATTTTGCACACAAGTCATAATTGATATTACAGACCTGTTCCAACTTTCGGAATCGAAATTCGACCCTGATATCAAAAGATCCACTCCTGGTCAAACCTTCTAAAGCTGAAATGACCTACGGGCCTCCAAATCAACATCCGGACACGCTCCTGAGACCAAAATAACCATACAGAGCTATTAAAACCGTCAAAACTCCATCCCGGAGTCGTATTCACACAATTCGAACTACGGTCAACTACTATAACTTAAACTTCTAGTTTTAGGGACCGTGTCCCATTTCACTCTGAAACCAAAAATCAACCCTCCCAGGAAGTCACATAACCACATAATGGAATAGAGGGAGCAATAAATAAGGGTTCGGGGCTAGCACTCTAAAAGCGATCGGTTGAGTCATTACATCCTCCCCCTCTTAAAACAAACGTTCATCCTCGAACGAGTATAGAGACATACCTGAAGTGGTGAAAAGATGAGGATAACAGCTATGCATATCATGCTCGGTCTCTCAAGTCACCTCCTCGACTGGATGACCCTTCCACTGAACCTTCATTGAAACTATGTTCTTCGACCTCAACTTTCAAACCTACCTGTCCAAGATGGCCACCGGCTCCTCGACATAAGATAGATCTTTGTCCAACTGGACTGAGTTAAAGTTTAACACATGAGACGGATCGTCGTGATACTTTCGGAGCATGGAAATATGAAACAATGGATGAACTGGATAGAGACTAGGTGGTAGTGCAAGTATGTAAGCCATCTCTCCAACCCTGTCAAGAATCTCAAAAGGACCGATATACCTAGGGCTCAACTTGCCCTTCCTCCCAAACCTCATAACGCCCTTCATTGGCGAAATCCGGAGCAAGGCCTGCTCCCTAACCATGAATGCAATGCCACGAACCTTCCAATCCGCATAATTCTTATGTCTGGACTGGGCTGTACGAAGTCGATCTTGAATCAATTTAACCTTTTCCAAAGTATCCTGAACCAAGTATGTACCCAATAGTCTAGCCTCACCTGGCTCAAACCAACCCACCGGGGACCGGCACCGTCTACCATACAAAGCGTCATATGGGGCCATCTTAATGCTTGACTGATAACTGTTGTTGTGGGCAAACTCTGCAAGTGGCAAGAACTGATCCCAAGAACCCCCAAAATCCATCACTCAGGCCTGAAGCATATCCTCCAACATTTGAATAGTGCGCTCAGACTGTCCGTCCATTTGAGGGTGAAATGTTGTATTCAACTCCACCCGAGTACCCAATTTATATTGTACAGCTCTTTAGAACTGCGATGTAAACTGTGTACCCCGGCAGAGATGATAGATACCGGTACTCCATGAAGCCTGACAATCTCGCGAATGTAAACCTGAGCCAGCCACTCTGAAGAGTATGTAGTAACCATAGGAATGAAATGAGCTGACTTGGTCAATCTATCCACAATCACCCAAGCTGCATCAAACTTCCTCTGAGTCCGTGGGAGCCCAACAACAAAACACATAGTAATTCGCTCCCATTTCCACTCCGGAATCAATAGAATCCGAAGCAATCCACCAGGTCGCTGATGCTCATACTTCAGTTGTTGAAAATTTAGGCACCGAGCTACATACTCCACTATGTCATTATTCATTCTTCTCTACCAATAATGTTGCCTCAGGCCCTGATACATCTTCACGACACCTGGGTGAATGGAGTATCTTAAACTGTGAGCCTCCTAGAGAATCAACTCATGCAAACCATCTATATTAGGCACACATAGATTGCCTTGCATCCTTAATACACTGTCATCTCCAATAGTGACCTCCTTGGAACGGATGCTCTCTGATACGATCATAAAGAGAAGACTGAGAAACCACACAAGCCAAAACTCGATTAGGATTGGAAACATCCAATCTAACAAACTGGTTGACCAAGGCCTGAACATCCAAGGCTAAAGGCCTCTCTGCTACCAGTAGATATGCTAAGCTGCCCAAACTCTCTGCCTTGCGACTCAAGGCACCGGCCACCACATTGGCCTTTCCAGGATGATAGAGAATGGTAATGTCATAGTCTTTAAGAAACTCCAACCATCTCTGCTGCCACAAGTTAAGATTCTTGTGTTTAAACAGATGTTGTAGACTCTGGTGATCGGTGTAGACCTCACTAGGGACACCATACAAATAGTGCCACCAGATCTTCAAGACATAAACAATAGCTGCTAACTCGAGGTCATGGACAGAATAGTTCTTTTCATGCACCTTCAGTTGTCTAGACGCGTAGGCAATCAACCTACCATCCGGCATCAACACCACGCCGAGACCAATGCGTGACGCATCACAATACAACATATAGGACCCCGAACTAGTAGGGAAGACCAACACTAGGGCTGTAGTCAAAGTAATCTTGAGCTTTTGAAAGCTCTCCTCACACTCCTTAGTCCACCTGAACGGAGCACCCTTCTGGGTCAATTTGGTCATAGGTACTGCAATAGACGAGAAACCCTCTACAAATCGATGGTAATACCCCGCCAAGCTAGGAAAACTCCGGATCGCTATAGCTGAGGCTGGTCTGGGCCAACTCTGTACTGCTTCAATCTTTTTTGAATCTACCTTGATCCCTTCAGTCGATACTACATTACCAAAAAATGCCACTAAATCTAGCATGAATTCACACTTCAAAAATTTTGCATATATCTTCTTTTCTCTCAAGGTCTGAAGCACAGTCCTCAGGTGCTGCTCATGATCCTCCCAGCTCTAAGAGTACACTAGAATGTCGTCAATAAACACAATGATGAACGAGTCAAGATATGTCTGAATTACAATGTTCATCAAGTGGATGAGTGTTGTTGGGGCGTTGGTCAGCACAAAAGACATCACAAGGAACTCCTAATGACCATACCTAGTCCTGAAAGCAGTCTTTGGGATATCTGGCTCCCAAAGATTCAATTGATGATAGCCGGAACGCAAGACGATCTTAGAGAACACTATGGCACCCTGAAGCTGATCAAATAGGTCATCAATACGTGGCAATGGATATATGTTCTTCATTATAACCTTGTTCAACTAGCGATAATCCATACACATTTGCATAGAACCATCCTTCTTCTTTACAAACAAGACAGGAGCACCCCAGGGTGACACACTGGGCCGAATGAAGCCCTTATCGAGCAACTCTTACAACTGTTACTTTAACTCTTTCAACTCTGCTAGGGCCAAACGATAGGGTGAAATAGAAATGGGCTGAGTGCCCGGTAACAAATCAATACCAAACTCGATATCCCTGTCGGGCGGTATGTCCGGAAGATCCACCGGAAATACGTCTCGATAATCCCTCATTACCAGAACTGACTTGACGGTAGGAGTATCAGGACTAACACGCCTCATATATGCCAGATACGCATCACACCCCTTCTCAACCATCCTCTGAGCCTTTAAAAATGAGACGACCCTGCTAGGAATATAATCTAAAGTACCTCTCTACTCTAGCCGCGGTAGACCTGGCATAGCCAATGTCACCGTCTTGGCGTGATAATCAAGAATATCATGATGGGGCGATAACAAGTCCATGCCCAAGATAACATCGAAATCCACCATATAGAGCAACCATAAATTAGCTCTGGTCTCAAAACCACTAAGAACAATCAAACACGACCGATACATATGGTTAACAATAATAGATCTCCCACAGGTGTAGACACATAGACGGGAGAACTCAAAGAAGCACGGGATAAACCTAAATATGGAGAAAAGTAAGATGACACATAAGAATAAGTGGATCCTGGATCAAATAAGACTGATGCATCTCTATGACAAACTGGAGCAATATTTGTGATGACAATGTCGGATGCAACTACCTCCATCCTAGCAGGAAGAGCATAGTATCCGAGCCTGATCAGCTGGACTGACCATTGGAAGCACCCCGTGTAGGAGGTGCACTAGACAATAGCAGTGCATAATAAGGAGCCTGGGGCCTAGGAGTGGTCAGAGTACCACTGGCAGCATTAAGTGCTGAATAAATAGGGTGACTCACATAACCCCTACCCTGACGAGCTGCAGCTGGGGCACGAGTGCCCATATATGTGCCATACTCTCAAGAGCTCTTGGCCTCTCTCTCCTCCCTCTCCCGAGTCACCATACCCTCCAATCTCCTAGCAATCCCCACTACCTGCTGGTATGCGATGTGAATCTCCAACTCTCGGGCCATGCTAAATATGATACTTGGGTTGAGCACTTTGATAAATCGACGAACCCGCTCTCGAACAGTAGTAACCAAGGCCGGTGCATGCCTAGCCAAATCACTGAACCAGACCTCATACTCCGACACAGTCATAGAACCCTGGCGCAACTGCTCAAACTCTACGTGCCATGCATCTCTGAGACTCTGGGGAACATACTCCCTCAAGAACATATCTGAGAACTAAGTCCAAGTGAGTGAAGCTGCCTCGGCTAGACTACCCAACTCATATGCTCGCCACCACTGATAGGCTGCTCCTCTAAGCAGGAACGTAGTGAAAGAAACCCCACTAGACTCCACAACACCCACAGCACAGAGGATATGGTGGCACTCCTCAAGAAAAACCTAGACATCCTCTAACGCCAAGCCACTGAAAGTAGGAGGGTGGTACTTCTTGTACCTCTCAATCTTGAGCTGCTCCTCCTCAGAAACTACTGCCCTAACCTCTGGCTGAACTGAGGCTACCAGCTGCATTAGTATGACCTCAGGAACCTAGTCGACCTGGACCCACTGCTATAGGGTACAGACGGTGGGAGTCTGTGCTCCTCCCCAGGCCTGAGATATGGCAGGAGCAAGTGGTATCAACCCTGCCTGAGCCAAAGTGATGAACATGCTCAGCAACTGAGCGAGAGTCTCCTGGAGGGCTGGTGTAGTAACATGCGTCTCAGGTGCATGCCCTCTAACTGGAGCTACTGGTGGCTCCTCTGTAGCAGGTTGTGCGGGTGCTCTGGCTGCACCACGTGGACGTCCTCGGCCTCTACCCCGGCCCCATCCCCGGCCCCATCCCCGGCCTCTCGCGGCCCTAACAGGGGGCGCGGGTGTCTGATCATCTGATCCAGCTTTACGTGTCCTCACTATCTGTGAGAGAATAGAAAGACATTCGTAGTCAAAAATTTCGCATGATAAGAATCAAAGAAGTGAAGCTTTTCCTAACAGTTCCATAGCCTCCCAAAGATAAGCATAGATGTCTACGCACAGATCCGTAAGACTCTTACTAAACCTGCTTGTGAATCATAACACCTATGAACCTAGAGCTCTGATACCAACTTGTCACGACCCCAAATTTCCTTTGTAGGATATCGTGACGGTACCTAGTCTCTAAGACTAGGCAAGCCTAATCAATATACAGAAATATTAAATAAGAAATTAAAACTTCAACATCCCAACAATTTCATAAAAAGAATCTACCAAAACTCAGTACGTAAAATCCCAAAACCTAGTGAGATATAAGTCACAAGCTTTAAATACAGTACCGAATTATCCTATACATCACTTCCTATCAAAATGTAAAGAAATAAAAAAAACATAGGATAGAAGGGGACTCCGAGGAATGCGGACGCGGGCAGGTGTACCTTGAAGTCTCCAAAGCAGCAACATAGCGCACTAATATCGAGGTTGATAAGATGCACCTGGATCTGCACAAAAATATATGCAGAAGCGTAGTAAGAGTACACCACAACGGTATCCAGTAAGTATCAAGTCTAACCTCAGTAGAGTAGTGACGAGACCAAGTCAGGGCCCTACTAGAAATAATAGGAAAAACAAGGCAGAAGATATAATGATGTAATGAAATGACAGAGAAGTGTAACAATAAAACTTCACAGAAGATAACAACACGGAATCAAAGAAGACAATTATAACACGTAAGGAAGCACGAATCTTACAAGTTAAGGAACAACAACAACAACAACAATGCAGCAAACAGAGGAAAAACAATAAGGGCACTCCCGAGGTACCGCCTGGTAGTCCCAAAAGTAAATATCTCACAACGGCACGGGAAAAATCTAGTGCAAACAATAACAACCGCACGACAGAAACCTCGTTCTACAATAATAACCCGCACGACAGAAACCTCATGCCACAATAACAATCCGCATGGCAGAAACCTCATGCCACAATAACCATCCGCACGGCAGAAACCTCGTGCCACAACCAATAGTCATCTCAACAATAATCACGAAAACCAACACATAACAATTGAAATAATGGTGATACAAGCAAAGAATCCTACAGTTAAAGAATGTATATGGAATCAAGGAAATGGGTAATTCAACTACGCATGTTGTACAAATTACAAACAAGAGATAAGATATGTAGTGTCACGACCCAAACATTACTAGTCGTGATGGCACCTAACTTGACCCGCTAGGTAAGCTAACTAACAGTCAATACAATCCAAATGTAATTGTAGGAAAATAATAAAGAATTATCTGAACTTTTACAAATTAACCGAAGAACTGGTAGTACAAATCATGAGCTTCTAAGACTTAGAATTTACAAAGCTGATACAAAATATTACACGATCTGTTTGAAAACTACATAAACAGATTAACAAAATCTAAATCCACCAAGGACAAGTGGCAGCTATATCCGGAATGCACGAACATCTTCAGGGTCAGCTCCCGACATCACCATTAGCTCCGCTCCAAAAGTCTGCATGCAAGGTGCAGAAGTGTAGTATGAGTACAACCGACCCCATGTACCCAGTAAGTAATTTGTCTAACCTTGTCGAAGTAGTGACGAGGCTTTTTAGTAAAATGATGCTCACTAATAAACATATGTACTGAAATCTAGCAATAGAACTATACTACAGTATAACAGTATAGAGTTCACGAAACGAATGTACAAAACAAGAACAGAGTACTAGAAGAGATCACAATTCAACAGTTTCCAATATCGCAACCAATCTTTTCCTTAGAGCGAAACCATTAAACCACAATAGTCACCCCATAACTTTCATAACGTGAGGAATATACTCTGGTATCAAGTCAATTCCACGAGAACACCCTTCGTGCATTTATCTTATCCTCACCAAATATGCATACAACAGTACCAACTGGATGGCAGAAATGCCGATAACAGTAGTGACAAAGTAGGAAATACGCAAGTAACAATAATGAACAAGAATGTACATAAGGGCATCAGTAACAGACTAGGCGGAAAGCATATAAGTGATGACAACAATCAGGAAAAGGAATGTAACTTCAACTAACTAGCATGATGGAGGCATAAATACAAATATTACGAATAAGAGGGGAACACATGATCTTTATGTGTTAACAAGTAGAAGCATGAATGACTAACACGGTAGAAGGAATGTACTAAGTGCAACCAAAATAGATACGACAAAGATATAATTATGATAGCAGGAAGTAGGCATGGTATTTCCAAGTTTAGCAAGTAGAAGGCATGAGTGTCACAATAACAAATAAGATAAAGAACTAGAACAGGGCTTTAACGACAAGTCAGATAAGAACTGTAAGTACGACAATAACAATTCAAGGTAAAGACATGAAGATATCTGCATGAAAAGGATATCACAACATAATGCATGTCTCTCGTCCTCACGGAAACACCCTTCATGCCATGAACTCGCAATAACACAAAAGCATGATAATATAAATGCAATGGCACAACATCACACTTCGTGCTTTTACTCACATAACATGGCACGACATCACCATTCGTGATTTTACTCGCAAATGATATGGCACGACATCACCCTTCGTGCTTTTACTCACAATAATATGGTACGACATCACCATTCGTGCTTTACACTCTCCCTCACATGATAATGTATAAACAAAGGCACGACATCACCCTTCGGGCTTTACACTCTTCCTTACCAAGCATATGTATATCAATGATAAACAAGGCAGGAAGCATAAATAAAGTCAAGGAGAGTGTTTAAATGAATATTCCAAATGAATCACAATCACAACTTTCCAAGCCAACAATAGTTCAATAAACTCGCAAGAACCTTATTATTCAAGTATTCCAACAAATCTCACAAATGATCTAAAACACAAGTATATAATCTAGTATCTCAAGAATATCGGCCGTAGTAATGTATTAATGGTTATGCATAGTGATGACTGAATTAAACACACCAATGTATTCTTAGAATTTTCATCAAATTTGATCAAGTTATAATAAGCTAAGTCTTAGTTTCTAACATTTAATACTCTGTTCTTAGTATCTAGGAGCTAACTAAGGCATGAACCAAGAAGGTCACGTGATTCTACAAGACACAATTTATAACATAATTTACCCTCGAGCATGGTTAACCCTGGCACATGCATATATGACCGTAACCTCATATATGTATCACCCCCGCATGTAGCAAATAATGTCAAATAGTAGGAAAATTTCCTCTAACAAAGTTAGGCAAGACACTTACCTTGCTCCAAAGGTCCACTCAAAGCTCAATCACAGCTTTGTCTTTCAAACGAGCCTCCGAACCAATAGAATCTAGAAAATTACAAACCAAATGATTCAAATTAAGCCTTAGGAATTACCCACAATTGCAAAGGATTCAATTTAGGTCATTATGGAAAACGTCAACAAAAGTCAACTCCCGGGCCCGCTTGGTTCAAACTCGGAATTCGGACCAAAACCCGATTACCCATTCGTCCCTGAGCTCGGTTATGTGATTTATTTTGGAACCCGACCTCAATTTGAGGTCTAAATCCCCATTTTATAAAAATCCTTATTTCTACTCAAACCTCCGATTTCCATCACGAAAATACTAGATTTTAGGTTGAAATTTTCTGACAAAGTAGTGAAAGATTGAAAGAAAATAGGTTAGAATCACTTACCAATGATTTGGGGAAGAAAGAGTCTTGGAAAAATCGCCTCTAAGGTTTTAGGTTTTGAAAATTTGAAGAATGAACCAAAAATCTCGTCTAAGTCATGTTTGATCAGTTGCAGATGTCGCATTTGCTACCTGGGGTTCGCAAATGCGAGCCCCGCAAATGCGAGCCCCGCAAATGCGAAGAATTTATCGCAAATGAGAGAACCATCACACCTCTGCTTTCTTCGCTAATGTGAAGAATAGTTCGCAAATGGGAACTCTGGCTGGATCGCAAATGTGACTCAGTGATTGCAAATGCGAGAATCCCCCTCCCAGCACCCATTGCAAATGCGAAACATTGTTCGCAATTGCGAACACTGGCCTTTCGCAAATGCGACCTCATGATCGTACATGCGAACCTAGGATGACCCAGGTACACTTCGCAAATGCGAAGAAATGGATTGCAAATGCGAGCATGACGGAAGCTGGAAACGTTTGCAAATGCGAACTCAGATCTCGCAAATGCGAGATCAGAGGCCAGTTCCCAGAAATTGCAGACATCAGCAAATGTTCTAAGTCAAATTCACTGCGTAGCCTATCCGAAACTCACCCGAGCCCTCGGGGCTCTAAACCAACTATGAGCATAAGTCTAAAAACATCATACGAACTCGCTCGTTCGATCAAATCACCAAAATAATGCCTAGAACTACGAATCGGACACCAAATCAAAGGAAAGTTTCAAGAAAACTTTAAAATTGCTATATTGACAACCGTACACCCGAATCACGTCAAACCAACTCCGTATCTCGCCAAATTTGACAGACAAGTCATAAATATAGAAATGAACTTATACCGGGTTCCGAAACCAAAATACGGACCCAGTATCAACAATTTCAAACATCGATCAAACCTTTAGATTCATTAAGCCTTTAAACTTTCAAATTTTAACATAATGCGATAACTCGAGCTAGGGACTTCCGAATTTGATTCCGGGCATACGCCCAAGTCCCAAATCACGATACGGACCCATCGGGACAGTTAAAATACGAATCAGAGTCTGTTTGGTCAAAATGTTGACCAGAGTCAACTTAAATGGCTCTTAAGGCAGAAATGTTATATTTTTATCAGTTTTTAACATAAAAGCTTTTCGGAAAACACCCAGACTGCGCACGTAAACCGAGGAGGGCTAAAATGAGGTATTTAAGGCTTCAAAGCGCAGAATTAAGTTCTAAAACATAAGATGACCTATTAGGTCATCACATTCTCTACCACTTAAACATACGTTCGTCCTCGAATATGCCAGGAGTCGTTCCAAAGCTATTAAACCATGGTGTAACCTTACTATGCATATACCCAGGGGTGATCCCATGTCACCCTGCTCCATATAAGCCTGCCAACGCAACATAACTAGAGATGCTTACTTCGACCTTGGTCCTTAAACCTTAGAACCCAATCTCTAACATCCCGAATTCATTACAAGACCTGAATCTCACATCTACACACTGTATAAACCTGAACAAGTTATATTAGGTCATAACCATAACCCCAAGATAAAATCACACGGTACACCCCATCACTCAGACATTCACAGCAGGAACTGCTGACCACCATTACTGCCCAAAAACAAATACGGTGCCAGTAGAAAACCTTATATCGATTAGAGCCTCGTTCAAAACCTTTATACCTTGCCGATGATGAAAGAAACACGAATAACCTCTTAGCCACTCATCTGATCAATAAGCTAAGAAACTCACTCATCCGACCAGGGCCATTGCCCAAATCCTCAGCAATATTTAGTATTATTCTTCTAAACCTTCTTCATTCCAACACAATAGTGCCATTCTCAAGTCTAGAAACCTCATCTCAGCCGATACAAGCAGCCACACCGTCAAGTATCAACAATAATCATATGGAGCCCCACACAACACGGTCCCGAATACTAAAAAGTAATAATTCAGACGTTACAGATAACAGTAAGAGAGATAAATAAGAAGACTACTAAACAAGATAAGCAGGCAGGGAAATTTTAGCATTTTTGTATTAACAATTTTCAACAAGATGAAAGAAAAACTACACGAAGTAAACATCAGGAGTTATATTTCATCACAGTACCGTTGCGGCATGCAACCCGATCCCATAATATCAATCCACATAGTGTATCCCTCGAGCCATAATACTCGGGCTCACTGATCATATGTGCTTCAATATCCAGCCCAATAGAGTGCACTAAATATAACTGTGGGAAAAACATTTATTAAGAACGCATAATACTGAGAAGGGCAAGCACAGCTGTGGTGCAATAAGCAAATCAATATCACGAATGCCATCTCGCCCATAGCGCCATAATACCTAAACTGAATTACAATATGCATACGAAGAACCATGTAACCCTCATAACCCGTCATAGCATAAGCGAGGAACACATAACACAGACCAAGGCGCAAATAGCATCTATTCCACCCGACGATATACATATGGTAACAGTTGCACAGGAGCAATCAAATTCAATGTGATACAGAATACACATCCTTATTGGGCCTACCAATGGGCCCCCAAATCAACTCCGGTCATCCCCAAACGGACAAATAGCTCTTCAAAAGTCCATAAGGACAGAACCATAACACACACTATCATCTGGCTAGCTTTGGCCATATTTCACAGTCCACAACCACGAAACAATCTGCTTCTGAGAACTCTCAGTCTCTAAATCCATAGAATACACGAATCACCCTACCTAATCCCAACTCCACTGCCCAAATGTCTAACACATCTCTCGAATACGATCATTCCACGAGGAATACTTTTATAATTCTTCGGTGCCACATAACAAAAATCTGAATCTTAGCGGTCAACTAACTAGGCGAGAACCACAATATCAATGTTGCATCCGTAAGTCAAAACACAATGCATCTTCTGAAATGCACACCCTTCTCAGGCAACACCAAGTGGTGATAACATCCATCTAGACATCTGAAATCATCTGTGTTGTCTAGAAATTCATGACCTTCCCTTCAAAACTGAATCGTGATCCTGCACATGCAAAACTCAATCCCGATTGGTCAGA
This sequence comes from Nicotiana otophora, assembly GCA_000715115.1. Classification (NCBI taxonomy): domain Eukaryota; kingdom Viridiplantae; phylum Streptophyta; class Magnoliopsida; order Solanales; family Solanaceae; genus Nicotiana; species Nicotiana otophora. The sequence goes on along the minus strand of AWOL01S0025817.1, from coordinate 72,523 downwards.
AACCTTCTATTTGATCTCATCCAGGAGAAAATCCCAATACGCAATATGTTCCTCATACCGGTAGGAAATATTCACCTTGAAGCGTGATAGAAATCATCGAGAACCCCTTGGAATTCGTTTGCACATAACCAAGGTATCATAACCAAATCCCTCCAACTCAACCAAGACACGTAGTTGCCCAAAACCCATGAGCATTGCCACAAAATAGCTGTGGAGACCCACCACATCATAAGTACCCACAGAATTGATCATATCATTACCGTGTTGATCCAATTTACTATTAAACCGCCATGTTTCCTCTGAGTTTCTTCTAAATTACCCTCAAGTTGATACCCTTCCTTGCGAGAACACCATGATCCCTACCCCAAGCTCGCCATAAGAGATTCTAGCATAAAAACCACACTGCCCTAAGGCCCATAAGCCGCTACATTCCCTCTTAGCACCCCAAAGTACCACAACCAATACACCCACTCTGAAGAGACCTTAAGCGAGTCTAAATCCTTTTTCTCCACCACTTAGTCTTCCTGCTATTGAAATGCATAATCCACAATGATATAGAAATACCGTGAGCCTCGACACCATCCAATATAAATGTTAAACTCTAGCCACAACTGCTATGCCATCGCTTAATATTTCTGAGTCTGAACTCATCAATGAGGCATGGGAATCAAATTCGTACCACAATTAAACAACAAGAAAACATTTCAATACACTCATAACTCGAGACTATACGTCACATCAAGATAGAAATAAGGCACTCATTAGCCCTTTTTACAGCCCAAGCAGACTCTTCTCGTCATCTTCATATCATCTGAACATAGCTCGCAGTCACATTTTACTCATCATTTAGTCATCCAACCACTCGCCTTCCATAAATTCCACTCATAGGGACACTACCAGACGTATAAGTCTAAAAGCACATGCTCACACGACTGAAATCCCCATGTTCAAGATGCAGTCAAATCCTAGCCTCAAGTCCTCCAGACTGACCCATCATCAGCACACAGAAATCACATCTCGCACCTCATCCATGGAATCGCAAGTCGTCGATGCTCAGACGATACTGAGCGCTCACATGCGTATACGAATGAGTGGAAGGAAATTCAAAACATTACGCTTCAAGCTGAATCAATGTCACACGATAAGGAAAGAAAGATGGAAAGTTTATCCTAAATGCCCTGCAGCCTCTCGAAGATAGGTATGGACGTCATCATACCGATCCATAAGACTCTACTAGAAACTTGCTCATGACTCGTAGAACCTATGAACCTAATGCTCTGATACCAAGTTGTCACGACCCAAAAATCACTAGTCGTGATGGCACCTAACTCGACCCACTAGGTAAGCCAACTAACAGTCAATACAATCCAAATGAAATTATAGGAAAATAATGAAGAATTATCTGAACTTTTACAAATTAACCCAAGAACTGGTAGTACAAATCATGAGTTTCTAAGACTTAGAATTTACAAAACTACTATAAATAATTACACGATCTGTCTGAAAACTACAGAAACAGATTAACAAAATCTAAATCCACCAAGGACAAGTGGCAGCTATATTCGGAATGCACGAACACCTTCAGGGTCAGCTCCCGACATCACCAGCAACTCCGCTTCAAACGTCTGCATGTAAGGTGCAGAAGTGTAGTATGAGTACAACCGACCGCATGTACCCAGTAAGTATTTTGTCTAACCTCGTCGAAGTAGTGACGAGGCTTTTTAGTAAAATGATGCTCACTAATAAACATATGTACCGAAATCTAGCAATAGAACTATACTATAGTATAACAGTATAGAGTACATGAAACGAATGTACAAAACAATAACAGAGTGCTAGAAGAGATCACAATTCAACAGTTTCCAATATCTCAACCAATCGTTTCCTTAGAGAGAAACCAATAAACCATAATAGTCACCCCATAACTTTCATAATGTTACGACCCAAAATCCAACTAGTCGTGATGGCACATAACCCAACCCGCTAGGTAAGCCAACTTTCAACTATCTAATTCTAATAATACTTATTAAAGAAATTTAAGTAAATAATTATCTTAACCTTATACATTCTCTAAGAACTGGTAGTACAAATCATGAGCTTCTAAGAATAGAGTATACAAAGCAGAAATAAAATAAATACATAGCCTGTTTGAATAATACATGAATAGAGCTTTTATAAAATATAAGGCTACCCTGAACAAGAGGCAGCTACAACAGGAAGGCAAGTACCACTTCAAGTCCCGCAACCATCGAGCACTGCAACAACCGTAGCCAACATCTGCACGAAATGTGCAAAAGTGTAGTATCAATACAACCGACCCCATGTACTGAGTAAGTAACAAACCTAGCAGTAGGTTGAAAGTGGCAACGAGCTTCCACCAAGGTCGGGTCCAAAACCAATAATCCATAACAGTCCATAACAACAATAAGCAAATAATACCAGAAGTAACTCAGAGATAAAATGCTCAGCGAAATCATGGTTTCA
>AWOL01S0025817.1:53926-69458 GCA_000715115.1 Nicotiana otophora | reverse complement strand
CACGAAATGTGCAGAAGTGTAGTATCAGTACAACCGACCCCATGTACTGAGTAAGTAACAAACCTAGCCGTAGTTTGAAAGTAGTGAGGATCTTTCACCAAGGTCGGGTCCAAAACCAATAGTCCATAACAGTCCATAACAACAATAAGCAAATAATACCAGAAGTAACTCAGAGATAAAATGCTCAGCGAAATCATGGTTTCAAAAATAATAGTTCTTCCTTTCAAATCCATCAGTAAAAACTCAAATCTTTTGCCGAAGTTGCCAATAATATGAATAGTTTGAAAACAATAAATTTTTTAAAAAATCTTTTCAATAATAAACAATATGTTTCATTTTCCTTCTGGATAACTCGTGTAAAAACAATGCATCACTATGCCCATCTGTCAAAATGTGTGAGAAATCATGAATAATATGATACCGTACAGCATGAAGAAAACACATCTCTGTGCATATATGTCATGTGTGCATGTCAATGCAATGTAGCTCAGAGATTGAACTCATGTACTCACACTCTCAGAGTACTCAATCTCACTGTCTCACATTCTCTCTCACTGTGATCAGCTCACTCAATCACTCAGCGCTATACAATACTTGCTGCGGCGTGCAGCCCGATCACTGTTTATTGTCGACTACGCTTATTGGGGGTTTGTACAAACTCATGAGGGTCTCCTACAGCCCAAGCGCTATAAGCACGGACAACTCACATGCTGCACGGATAACTCACGTGCGATAATATAAATCCCCGGATCCACACGGTCAACTCACGTGCTACGCGGACAACTCACGCGCTATGGTATCGATACCCGGATCCGCATGGACAACTCACGTGCTATGGTATCAATACCTGGATCCGCACGGACAACTCACGTGCTACGCAGACAACTCGCGCGCTATGGTTTCAATACCTGTATCCACAAGGACAACTCATGTGCAATAGTATAATATATATAAAGCCAACATGGCCTGCTACAGCGTGCAGCCTGATCCCAAAATTATCCTCACAATCAGGCCCTCGGCCTCCCTTAGTCATCAATCTCTCCAGTCTCTCTCTCATGGGCTTACAATGTCATGATAATAGCCCAAAATGATGATATGATGTATCAATAAATAATAACAAAGACTGAGATATGATATGCAAAGAAATGAATATGACTGAGTATGAATTTTCAATTTAAAATAAATATTTCACATCAATATGACCTCTATTGGTCCAAATAATACTGGTACATAGCCTCAACATGATTTTTAATATGCTTTTCATTTCAATTTCTTTAAGACGTAAAACTGTATGGAAAATGCCAAGATCATTTAACTACAAAATTTCACATAAACAATTATGTAATAATTTCTATATCGCACGCCCACACGCCCGTCACCTAGCATGTGCGTCACCTCCCAACAATTTACGAAATACATATATTCAGGGTTCATACCCTCAACTCCAAGATTAGAAGAGTTACTTACCTCGAACAAACAGAATCCAATGTCGAGCAAGCTAAACAATGCTCCAGAAATCCCATTATGAATGTATCAACTCGCGAATGGATCAAATCTAGTCACAATTAATTTGACTCAATCAACACAATTTTATAAGAATTAATTCCATATCAAAATGCTAATATTTTCCGAAAAATCCGAAATTACGCCCCAAAAATCACCCGTGGGGCCCACATCTTGAAATTCAACAAAACTCACAAAATACGACAACCCATCTAATTATAAGTTCAACCATACTAATTTCACTCAAATTCGACTCCAATTCGGTATTCAAACTTGAAAAATTCATTTTGTGACATTATAGAAATTTCCTTCTATTTCTCTTGAAGATTCAATAATCTTATACCAAAAATGAAGATTAATTCATGGAATATAATCACAAGGGAGTTAAGAACACTTACCCCAAGTTATGTGGAAAATTTCCTCTCCTAAATCGCCCAACCCGGGCTCCAAAATTCGAAAATGGGTGAAAATGTTGAACCCTCGAATTTAAGGTTCTGCCCCAGCGATTTCCGCATCCGCGGACAATATTTGCACACCTGCGCATCCACTTGTGCGAGCAAAACGTCGCATGTGCGGACTTCAGTTGCCTGCCCAGTTTGCGCATTTGCGAGGAAACCATCGCATTTGCGGGGCCGCATCTGCGGGAAAGACATCGCAGATGCAAAACTTCTCAGCTTCCATCCATCTCGCTTCTGCGCACAATCTTACGCATCTACGCTCACGCAGGTGCGGAATTTCCCTCGCACATGCGACCAATGACACACAGTCCCTGCCCGCATCTACACTTGCTAGACACACTTCTGCGAGCTTACACCTACAATGGAATTTCCGCAGGTGCGATTGCATCAGATGGCAGAAACTTCAGCTTTTTCTCCTAAGTCTGAATTGATCTGTTAGCCATCCGAAACTTGCTCGAGCCCCTCAGGACCCCGTCCAAACATACCCACAAGTATCATAACATAACACGGACCTACTCGAGGCCTCAAATCACACCAAAAAACATTGAAACGACGAATTACGCCTCAATCCAAAATCAACGAATTTTGAACTTTCAAATTCTACATCTTGTGCCGAAACACATCAAACCAATCCGGAATGACTTCAAATTTTACACACAAGTCACATTTCACATTACAGACCTATTCCAATTTCCAGAATCGGATTCTGACCCCGATATCAAAAAGTCAAACCCCTGGTCAAACTTCCCAAAAATTTAACTTTTGGCAATTCAAGCCAAATTCCACTACAGATGTCCAAATAATTTTCCGGACATGCTCCTAAGTCCAAAATCACCATACGAGAGCTATTGGAATCATCAAAATTTGAATCCGAGGTCGTTTACACATAATTCCGCATCCGGTCACTATTTTAACTTAAGCTTTAAACCTTGGAACTAAGTATTCCAATTTCTTCAAAAACCTCTCTGGACCCGAACCAATTACCCCGGCAATTCACACAACAACTATAAAGTTTGAGAAGTAAATGGGGAAACGGGGTTGTAATACTCAAAACGATTGGCCGAGTCGTTACACATAATGTGAGGAATATACTCTGGTATCACGTAAATTGTACGGCAACACCCTTCGTGCATTTATCTCATCCTCACCAAATATGCATACAACAGTATCAACCGGATGGCAGAAATACCGATAACAATGACAATGTAGGAAATACGCAAGTAGCAATAATGAGCGAGACTGTACATAAGGGCATCAGTAACAGACTGGGCGGAAAACATATAGGTGATGACAACAATCAGGAAAAGGAATGTAACTTCAACTAACTAGCATGGTGGAGGCATAAATACAAATATTACAAATAAGAGGGGAATACATGATCTTTATGCATCAACAAGTAGAAGCATGAATGACTAATACGGTAGAATGCATGTACTAAGTGCAACCAAAATAGATACGACAAAGATATAATCATGACAGTAGGAAGTAGGTATGGTATTTGCATGTTTAGCAAGTAGAAGGCATGAGTGTCACAATAACAAATAAGATAAAGAACAAGAAGAGGGCTTTAATGACAAGTCACATAAGAACCGTAAGTACGACAGTGACAATTCAAGGCAAAGACATGAAGATATCTGCAAGAAAATGATATCACAACATAATGCATATCCCTCGTCCTCACTAAATACCCTTCGTACTTTTACTAACAAATGATATGGCACGGCATCATCCTTTATGCTTTTACTCTCAATAATATGGCACATCATCATCCTTCGTTCTTTTACTCTCAATAATATCGCACGACATCACCCTTCGTGCTTTTACTCTCGATAATATGGCACGACATCACCCTTCGTGCTTTACACTCTCCCTCACATGATAATGTATAAACAAAGGCACGACATCACTCTTCGTGCTTTACTCTCTTCCTTACCAAGCATATGTATATCAATGGAAAACAAGGCAGGAGGCATAAATAACGTCAAGGAGAGTGTTTAAACGAATATTCCAAATGAATCCCAATCACAACTTTCCAAGCCAACAATAGTTCAATAAACTAGCAAGAACCTTATTATTCAAGTATTCCAACAAATCTCACAAATGATCTACAACACAAGTATAGAATCTAGTATCTTAAGAATATTTGCTATAGCAATGTATTAATGATTATGCATATTGATGACCGAATTAAAAACACCAATGTATTCTCAGAATTTCCATCAAATTTGATCAAGTTATAATAAACTAAGTCTTAGTTTCTAACATTTAATACTATGTTCTTAGTATCTAGGAGCCAAGTAAGGCATGAAGCAAGAAGGTCACGTGATTCTACAAGACACAATTTATAACATAATTTACCCCCGAGCATGGTTAACTCTGTCATATGCATATATGCTTGTCACCTCATATATGTATCACCCCCGCATGTAGAAATAAATATCAAATAGTAGGAAAAATTCCTCCAACAAAGTTAGGCAAGACATTTATCTCGCTCCAAAGGTCCACTCAAAGCTCAATCACAATTTTGCCTTTCAAACGAGTCTCCGAACCAATAGAATCTAGAAAATTACCAACCAAATAATTACAATTAAGCCTTTGGAATTACCCACGATTGCAAAGGATTCAATTTAGGTCATTATTGAAAAAGTCAACAAAAGTCAACTCCCGGGCCCACTTGGTGCAAACCCGAAATTCGGGCCGAAACCCGATTACCCATTTGTCCCTGAGCTCGGTTATGTGATTTATTTTTGGAACCCGACCTCAATTTGAGGTCTAAATCCCCATTTTATAAAAATCCCTATTTCTACTCAAACCCCAATTTCCACCATGAAAATATTAGATTTTAGGTTGAAATCTTATGAAAAAGTAGTGAAAGATTGAAAGAAAATAGGTTAGAATCACTTACCAACGATTTGGGAAAGAAAGAGTCGTGGAAAAATCGCCTCTAAGGTTTTAGGTTTTGAAAGTTTGAAGAATGAACCAAAAATCCCGTCCAAGTCATGTTTGATCAGTTGCAGATGTCGTATTTGTGACCTAGGGTTTGCAAATGCGAGCCTCGCAAATGCGAAGAATTCATCGCAAATGAGAGAACCATCACACATCTGCTTTCTTTGCTAATGCGAAAAATATTTCGCAAATGCGAACTCTAGCTCGATTGCAAATGCGACTCAGTGATCGCAAATGCGGAGAATCCCCCTCCCAGCTCCCATCGCAAATGCGAAACATTGTTCGCAATTGCAAACATTGGCATTCCGCACATGCGACCTTATGAACGCAAATGCGAACATAGGCTGACCTAGGCACACTTCGCCAATACGAAGAAATGGCTCGCAAATGCGAGCATCACAGAAGGTGAAAATGTTCGCAAATGCGAACTCTGATCTCGCAAATGCGAGATCAGAGGCCAGTTTCTAGAAATTGCAGACACTAGCAAATGTTCTAAGCCCAATTCACTCTATAGCCTATCCGAAACTCACCCGAGCCCTCGGGCTCTAACCCAACTATGCACACAACTCTAAAAATATCATACGAACACGCTCGCATGATCAAATAACCAAAATAACGCCTAGAACTATGAATCAGACACCAAATCAAAGGAAATTGTCAAGAAAACTTTAAAATTGCTATATTAACAACCGGACGCCCGAATCACGTCTCCGTTTCTCACCAAATTTTACAAACAAGTCATAAATATAGAAATGAACCTATACCGAATTCTGAAACCAAAATACGGATCCGGTATCAACAATTTCAAACATCGATCAAACCTTTAGATTCATTAAGTCTTTAAACTTTCAAATTTCAACTAAATGCGATAACTCGACCTAGGGACTTTCGAATTCGATTCCGGGCATACGCCCAAGACCCAAATCATGATACGGACTCATCGGGACCGTTAAAACACGGATAAGAGTCTGTTTGCTCAAAACATTGACCAAAGTCAACTCAAATGGCTTTTAAGGCAGAAAGTTTATATTTTTATCACTTTTTAACATAAAAGCTTTCCAGAAAAATAACCAGACTACGCACGCAAGCCGAGGAGGGCTAAAATAAGGTATCTGAGGCTTCAAAGTGCAGAATTAAGTTCTAAAACATAAGATGACCTATCTGGTCATCACACATAGACATGTGAAATTAGACTAAACATGATGACTACACATGCTAGAGTAACTCAATTAAGGAAATAAAAAGGAAACTACTTAGCAAAAACCGGATTTTTAACATTTAGCCTGAATACGCACTCGTCACCTCACGTACACGGACTTCACTTATTTTAAGTTACCATAACAGTACCAAATCCTAAGGAAAATTTCTCCCACACAAGGTTAGACAAGTCACTTACCTCAAACCTCACTCAATCAATCAATAAGAAGGCCTTTCCCTCAATTTTCCAAGTCCGATCGGCTTGAATCTAGCCAAAACAATTTCATACTATAAATATAACTATAGAAAACTAATTTAAATAATGAAATTACGACTTTAGCAAAGAATTAAAAAAATCGCTCCAAAACATTGACCCTGGCCCACGTCTCGGAACCTGACCAAAATTATAAAATCTAAACACTCAGATATTGAGTCCAACCATATACGAATTATCCATATCCGACCTCATTTGGCCTTTCAAAACACAAGAATTTGTTCTAAGAACTTTACACCATTTTCCCCCAAATATTTCAACACAAAACCTTAATTAGATGAGGCAATCGAAGATATATTAGTGACAATTAATCAAAAACAAGTCAAGAATCCTTACCCAAATATTTCCTCTGAAAATCCCTCAAAATCTCGCCTCAATCCGAGCTCTCAAAGTCTCAAAGTGAAAATGAAACCAAACCCTCGACCTTCCCTATTTCTGCCCAATCAAACCGCATCTGCGGCCCAAGAATCGCTTTTACGATGCCGCACATGCAAAAAACAATAGCAGGTGCGGAAAACACTTAAGTCTAGGGCTTCCGCTTCTGCAGATAAGGGCCTGCATCTGCGAAACCGCTTCTGCGGGAATAGGATTGCACCTGCGACCACTGGCGCTTCTGCGCCCCTTGCCATCGCAGAAGTGAAGGCGCTTCTGCGGAACATTTCCCGCTTCTACGACCACTGTTGGGCATGACCAAACTCGCTTCTGTGACCAAGAGCTCACTTTTGAGTGCCCGCACATGCAGCCAATCCTCTGCAGGTGCGAAAACACTAGAACAACCCATCTTCAGCAGATTTCACAAGTCTCATTTTGTTCCGGTTTCAATCCGAATCACACCCGAGGCTCTCAGGACCCCGTCCAAATATACCAACAAGTCCTAAAATATCATACAAACTTAGTTGAGCCTTCAAATCATATCAAACAACATCCAAAATACAAATTGCGCATCGATTCAAGCCTAATAAATTTTAGAGCTTCTAACTTCCACATCTGATGCCGAAACCTATCAAATCAAGTCCGATTTTTAGGGATTATGTGTCCCATTTCACTCCGAAATCACAAAATCAACCCTCCTGGTAAGTCACGTAACCACAGAATGAAATAGAGGGAGCAATAAATAGGGGTTCGGGGATAACACTCTCAAAATGACTGGCCGTCCGGGTCTTAGTTTCATTTGTTGCAATTCTATTTGAGCCAAATAAAAATTTAAATTCTAACCATAATATTTATGGTAAGGATAGTAAAGATAAAGTTGTCTAAGAGGAAATGGTAGTGATCCATGTGTGTCGGAAATTATGGTGAAGTTTATAATTGTGCCTTTTAAATGTTGATGTTGCTATATGACTGCTAAGTAGCTCTCTGAAATACAATTCGAAGTTGAATATTTTGAGTTAATGTGATATGCAAGATCACTAAGAAGTGATAGTAGGTAGATAATTGATCACATAAAACTACATTCATTGAGTTAGAAGGTATGTGTAAGGAATTTCTGCTCTGTTTATTTATTCTTTTGATGAAAGTCGTTTTCTGTAGAAATGTCTGCTCTCTAAAGTTACCAAGATCCACCACTGACACTTTGAATGGCCATGCTCAACATCGTTAAAATTCGTCTGCTCAGTGATTGCTATCTGAATCTGCAGGTAATATCATGTAGGTTCACTTTCGTCATTTTGATTTCAAATTCACTTTTAGGAAAATTTGGCATAAACTTTATATATTGTGATTGATATCTTTATGTGTTCTTATCTATGAAGTTTTGTATGTAACTAATAGGATGAACCAAATGAATTCTGCATCATGAATGTTTTACTGCTCACATTACTTAGAAGGGTTCTAGAAAGGCATTTAGGAAGGAATGAAGAAATCTAGAATGAAGAAATCGAATATGAAAGACAAGAATGAGTATCTGGTTCAAAGTTGCTTCATATATTACTAAGATGATGAATCTATCTCTCTTATAAAAATCTATCTCTCTTGAAAAAAGTTATTACGAAGTAAGATTGAGATTCAAAAAACAATGAGAGTTGGCTAGCGTATGTGAATTTGGTTTTTTGCTAGATTGTGCCAGTAATATAAAATATATGGATGGATATCTTGCTTATCCAGAAGAACAAGTAGTGTAGGTCCCTCGAGCCATATGCACATATCAACGCTATGCTAGTGATGTTGCTTGGAGGCATTTAGAATATATATTAGCCAATATAGTAAGCTACTAAATAAAAGTTTCTTATCATCTCATCCAATGATGATAGGAACTTTTGAACTTCTCAATGATAAATAGAGTTAACTATCTGGCTTTGCAGAGTGCAAAAGGAGGACAAGAAGTTGCTTTGGTGGTCAAGATGGTAGCAAAAGTATAAATGATAGAAGATCGAGTAGTGTTGTGAGGTTAACGATAAAGAAATAGTAACATGTTATATCTTTTTTCGATATTTAGCTTTTTTGATTTTGAAGTTGTAATTTCAAGAAACAAAGTAAATTGTTATGCCAAAAAATATTTTTTATGTACTGTATACAGCTAAATATTACATATTCTGTGTTTGCATGCAATTTTACATTCTTCAATTCAGTTCTTGTATTGTAACTATTATAATTAATTTTTTGCTATAATCAATTTTATGTAAAATTTAAATATGCTATCACTGTAGGAGTCGTTCCCCACGTTGGGGCCGTAGTAGCACGAGCAATCATAATCTAGTCTATTATACAGAAAGGAGAAGATGGTCGATCAATGATTTTTTTGTCATTTAGCCCTATCATAAAAGTGCTTAATACTTTTATTTTTTTTTATAATTCTAGAAATATCAATTCTTTTATCTATCATATTCTAATTTCTAAATAACAGACACACCAGGCATTCAAGAAACATTCATTCCTTCATCAATTTTCTTCAGGCTTTTAAGGACAGTTCTTTGAGCTCTCTTCATCTTCTCAACTGAGTTTTACAATTTTTGATCAATTGTTCTCTCAATTTTCGCCCTAGTTTTTACTCGGTTCTCTTATAAATGTTGAGAGTGTAGCAAGCTGATGTGCTGATATGGCATTAGTCAGTTAATGAGCTAGTTAGATAGGTGGTTAGCAAGTGAGGTAGTAATTTAATTAGAGTTAGTATTAGAGTTAGATTTAGTAAGTGATATAGAATTCTAACTTTGTATATATATTAGTGATACAACTCATTTGTATGAGTTGAAGAAAATGAGATTGAAGTAATCTTTCTTTCCAAGTTTTCTTGTCCTTAAATTCAGGTTCTTTTTTCAATACTTCGTATTACTGCAGTGTAACAATTTGACATGGTATCAGAGCCTACCGCTCGAGATTAAGCGCCCATTTCAGTGTTTGTTTGTGAGCTCAGCAATGGCGGAAGTTGATAATGCTATTCCAAAAATGTTAGGTCACAATCATCCTCTATATATGAACTCTAATGATAATTCAGAAACAATTTTGATCTCATTACAGCTACGAGGTCCAGAGAATTACTCTCTGTAGAGTCATGCTATGAGGATTGCCATTTTAGGAGGAAACAAGTTAGGATTCGTAGATGGCATGTGCAAATGAGAGAATTATGGTCAAAATCTAGTGGATCTCCAGGACTGATGAAATGCAATAGTGCTGTCGTAGATAATGAATTGAGTCTTGCCAGAATTACTCAGTGGAATTGTCTATTCTTCAAATGCGAGTGCTGTGTGGAATGATCTGAAAGAGAGGTTCGACAAGGTTGGTCTCTCCAGAACTTTTTAGATTTGCAAAAGCATTGCCATAGTAAATCAAGGTACTAGCTCAATCTCCTCATATGTTTCGAAATTACGTCTACTGTGGGCAAAATTTGATAGTCTAGCACCAATTCCTGGGTGTGACTGTGAGAAGTCTCATGAATTTGTTGTGTTTATGGAGAGATTGAAGCTTCTGCAATTTCTCATAGGACTTAATGAATAATATAAACAAGCGAGAAGTCAATTGTTAATTGCTCTCTATGTTAACAAAGCCTATTCAATGTTAATGGAGAGGGAGAGTCAAAGGGCTATTGATCATACTAGTGCTTCTGTAGACAACCATCAATATGCTGCCTTTGTTTCTTCTACTAGAGGTAGTTTTCATCAGAAATCTAGAAGAAATTATAATCTTGTATGTGACTATTGCAACTATAAAGGATACACTAGATAGTACTATTTCAAGCTGAATGGATATCCTGCTGACTTTAAAAAAAAAGTCTCCTTCTCTGCATCCAACTTTGCAGGGAATAGTGGAGGATCTGTAACTACTAGTTTACAAAGGCATGCATCCGGAGCTCAGGAACCTACTCCAGCAGTTAACTTTGCAGGAAACAATAGTGGAGGCTATAATGGTGATATGATTAATCCACAATCACAATTGAATCCACCTCCTATCTCAACACCCTACTTTACTTCAGAACAATATTAGCAAATCTAAGAAGTGTATGGCAAAGTGAATGAGGAAGGAGGTTCTACTTAACCAACAGTAGCAGCAGCAGGTATATTCTCCTTTCTATCCAGAGTGGTTGATGATAGGTGGATAATTGATACTGGGGCTACTAATCACATGGTAGCAAACTCTAATTTGTTGAATAAACTGGATAGAGACTCTAACCTAAAAGGTGAAAAAGTACATTTACCAACCTGTAATGTGGTATCAATATCAAATACAGGAACATCTAGCATCTTCAGAAATCAAGAGATTCAGAATATTCTGCATATCCCTGATTTCAAGTTCAATCTACTATCTGTCTCTCACGTTACAAAGGAACTGATATGTTGTGTTGCATTCTTTCCTGATTTCTATCTCTTTCAGGACATCTTCAGTGGATAGGTGAGGGGGATTGGTAGAGAAGACCGTGGACTGTACTACCTGAAGCCAACCTCAACTCCGGCTCAATTACAGCAGCCTATTAGAACCATCTCTATTTGCTCTTCTGTATATATTAGTGTTCCTTTGTCTGTATGATATAATAGACTAGGCCATGCACCACTTGATGTACTTAGGAAAATAGAGTCTTTAAAACAGTCCAAGCAAGAGAAAAATCATCACTGCACAGTGTGCCCACTTGCAAAACAGTCTAAACTTCCATTTCCTACTAGTATAACTAGTTCAAATAAACCTTTTCAACTAGTTTATGGTGATGTTTGGGGTCCATATAGAGTGCCTACACATGATGGTAAGAGGTACTTTCTAACACTAGTAGATGATTTCTCCAGGTATACCTGGATATTGTTGATGAACAACAAAGCTGAAACAATTGTTTTTATAAGACAATTCTTAGCTATGGTAAAGAACATTTTTAATTCCAATGTTCAAATTCTGAGAACAGATAATGGATGTGAGATTTTTAACTCTCAGTTTGATGAATTAGTTAAGGAAAATGACATGATACAGCAAAGTTCTTGTGTCTACACACCTCAGCAAAATGGTGTAGTAGAGAGAAAACATAGATCAATTCTGAATATTGCTAGGTCACTGAGGTTTCAAGGGGTTGTACCGCTGAGGTTCTGGGGGGAATGTGTGTCTACAACTGTATACTTACTTAACAGACTACCTTCAGTTATTCTACAAAACAAATCATCCTTTGAACTGCTGCACTTGCACCCTCCAGGTATTGACCACATGAGGATCTTTGGTTGTCTTGCATATGCATGAAGTCCAAATGTCACTGATAAGCTGTCAACCAGGGCTATTCCAGAAGTTCTAATGGGATATTCATCTACTCAAAAGGGCAATAAACTCTATGACTTCCATGCTAAAACATTCTTTGTCAGCAGGAATGTGGTTTTCGAGGAAGATCTATTTTTATTTAAACATTTCACACCCTCTACATCACATCTATTTCCAGTCTTAGAGCCCATCATTCATAATCATCCCCTATTAGACTTTCAACCCTGTGACTCTCAGCCTACTCAAGAGGAAGGGGATACAAGCTTAGCTTCTTTTCCTTCAATTCCCTCTAATACTGCAGATCAGCTTAGTGTGCCATCTAATGCGGCAGAGCAGCCTAGTGCTTCTGATATTGCAAATCAATCTAGTGCTTCAAATGCATCTTATGATATAGATGTTGATGACTCTGTCATAAGTCATGCTCTTGCTACCACAGAACAGTCGACTGAATCACTTAGAAAGTCATCTAGAACTGTTATGCAACCTCTCTGGTTACAAGACTATGTTACTACTAAGGCTTCCAACTATGTCTATCCTATCTCTTCTTATATCAGCTATGATCAACTTATATCTTCCTACAAGACAGCCTTGAACTCCTACTCATCTATCTTGGAGCCTTCCACTTTCAATGAAGCTGCTGCAGATCCAAAGTGGATTGAAGCAATAAGACTTGAGATAGCTGCTCTTGAGGAGAGCAACACATGGAGTATTGTGGATCTCCCTGAAGGAAAATTTCCATTGGGTACAAATGGGTGTTCAAAGTCAAATATAAATCATCAGGAGAAGTGGAAAGGTATAAGGCATGCTTAGTGGCAAAAGGACACAATCAACAAGAAGGATTGGATTATAAAGAAATATTTTTACCAGTAGCTAAAATGGTTACTGTTAGATCAGTGGTAGTTGTAGCTGCATCCAAGAATTGGTTCATCTATCAAATGGATGTCCACAATGCCTTCTTACAAGGTGATCTCTTAGAAGAAGCCTACATGAACATTCCAGTTGGATTTGCTAGACAGAGGTAGATTAAGAAAGTCTGCAAAATAAATAAATCAATGTATGGTATGAAACAAGCACCAAGACAGTGGAATCTAAAACTGACTGAAACCCTGCACTATTTGGGCTTTGTTCAAAAGTCACTTTGACTATTCCTTATTCACATAGAAGTCAGGCAGTGATATAACTATGATCTTAATATATGTTGATGATCTAATCATCACAGGAAGTAGTCATGAGTTGTTGATCAAGACAAGGAAAGATCTACAGAAGAAGTTTAAAATGAAGGATCTTGGAGACCTTAAATATTTCCTAGGCATTGAGTTTGCCAGATCAAAGAAGGGTATACATATGTGCCAAAGGAAGTACACGTTAGAGCTAGTATCTGAACTTGGTCTAGGTGGAGCAAAGACATTTGTAACTCCTTCGGAGTATAATCAAAAACTCACTTCAGTGGAGTATGCTAAAACATTCAACAGAGATGCAGGCTATAAAGATCCTACACTGAAGGATCCTGGTGAGTATCAAAGGTTGATAGGAAAACTATTATATTTAACCATGACCAGACCAGATATATCTTTTGGAGTGCAAGTACTAAATAATATGCATGCTCCAAAACAATCTCACATAGAGGCTACCTTAAGCATTGTCATGTATCTAAAAGCATCACCAGGCTTGGGACTACTGATGCCAGCAAAAGAAACCAAGCAACTACAGTCATTCTGTGATTCGGATTAGGGCTCCTGCCTACAGACAAGCAAATCTGTCACATGGTATCTCGTGACGTTTGGAGGAGCTTTAGTATCATGGAAGTTAAAAAAGCAAGAAACTGTAGCTAGAAGCTCAGCTGAAGCTGAATTGAGAAGCATGGCATCGTGTGTAGCTGAGATCACTTGGCTGATAGGCTTGTTTAATGAACTGGGAATTAAACTTCATCAACCTGTTAATTTGTTTTGTGATAGTAAGTCTGCTATTCAGATTGCAGCAAATCCTATATTCCATGAAAGAACTAAACATATAGATATAGATTGTCACTTTGTAAGAGAAAAACTGAGTCAAGGAATGATCTTACTCATCACATGTCAATAAAAGATCAACTATCCGATTTGCTGACAAAGTGTATTGACAAAACAAATCATGAGTTCCCATTAAACCAGCTTGGAGTAGAGAATATTTTCAAAGCATCAGCTTGAGGGGGAGTTTTGAGAGTGTAGCAAGTTGATGTGCTGATGTGGCATTAGTCAGTTAATTAGATAGGTGGTTAGCAAGTGAGTTAGTAATTTAACTAGAGTTAGTATTAGAGTCGGTGATATAGAATTTTTACTTTGTATATATATATATCAGTGATACAGCTCATTTGTATGAGTTAAAGTAAATGAGAATGTATCACGGCCCAATTTCCCCTCTGTTTGGGTATCGTGATGGCACCTAGTCTTAGGGACTACGTAAGCCTAACATTAACTGAAACAACAACATTATTTAAATAATATCCAACAATTTGAAATAGAAAATTATTAAAATTTACAATTTCCAAAGCCGGTGGTACAAGTCATAAGCTCTACAGAGTGTTTTGCTAAATAACTTCTAAATACAACTGTCAAGAAATAAGAATAAGCAGTGCAAAACAAAAACTTGAAGGTGACTCCGAAGCCTGCGAACTTAGCAGCAGGTTTACCTTGAGTCTCCACAGCAATGACCCGCACAGCTACTAACGAACAAATACCTGAATCTGCACAAAAATGTGCAGAAGTGTAGAATGAGCACACCACAACGGTGCTCAGTAAGTATCAAGACTAACCTCGGTGGAGTAGTAACGAGGAACAGTCAAGACACCCACTGGTCTAATAAACTGAACAAGTATAAGTATATGAACAACAAAAATATGATGTCTACATAAAGACTATGCAATATGGCTCGCAATACAGTAATGGCAATAAGAAAGGAAACAACAAGTATCAGCGAAATACCATAAAAATGGCACAAAAAAGTGAATGGAACACAACCTAAATCCGGAATCAAAAATACAACAAGGACAAGTAATAACTCAACAACTACAACCGCTTTTAAATTAGGTTTTAGTCATCAAAATCCATGAGGTTCTGAACCTCGGACAAATCACAACTCATGGGTCTCAATACCGGAACCATAACACTTGGCATCCGGTGCCCTCATAACACTTCATAACCACACTGACGACTCACGTGCCAATAGAGCCATTCTCACATAGAAGGTAAGTAAACAAGGGTGAGCATCTACGCTCAACAATATCAAGAACACCTCTTATCCGATAAGAGTGCTTAACTATGTTTATGCCAGTACAAGTGTCCTAACATAGTTCATACCAGCAAATAAGCATAAGGAAAAAGAACGGACAACACATAGAATATTTTCTCACAGCTTTCCTAAGATAAAGCTCACATAGGTAAGTGTACCACTACACAATATCAACAACAAGAATGCCCCCAGGCCATCATAAATCATCACAAATCAATCCCTGACA
>AWOL01S0025817.1:27178-46857 GCA_000715115.1 Nicotiana otophora | reverse complement strand
GCCTTGTCTCGTCACACGTGCATAACAATGTTTCCACCTTGTCTCGCCACATGCGCAATATATATATATATCCCGCCTTGTCACGCCGCATGTACAAATATCAATAGTAATAATAGCACGGCAGAAACCTCGTGCAATCCCATAACAACAACCGCACGGTAGAAACCTCGTGCATCACCACAATAAGTACAACAACAACAATGACAATAATACAAGGATACGACAAATACGTCAACTCAGAAATTCCAGAACTCAAGGAAATGGAGGAACTAATTCACAAGGAATTGCCACCATAGAGAATGCTAGTCATAATAAGAACAACTCAACAAGGGAGAAAATAATGTGTAACAACGGTCCCACAAAGTACTGTTCAACAATGAGGGAGATATCACGAGTCATTAATTCCAATAAGAATAATTCAACTAAGATATAGGATATCTAAACTTCTTTTAAGGCTGGGCAAGCATGAAAAGGACACAACAACTTCAATTAAGGATAAACAGTATAAAGAAAATCATAACCTCAATTAAGGATGAAAAATTACAGAAGAGATAATTATAACTTCAGATAAAGATAAGCAGTTAGGGAAAAGACAACACGGCAATAGAAGAGATACAATTTCAGCTAAGACACATATGAATCAAATGAACACAAAAGTGGATCATGAAGCAATTAATTCCAACTAAAGAAGGTAGAAGTGAAACTGGAAATTAAGAAACACAATCATAACGAGAACAACTACATATTCAGTGAATACAAGGACCTATGAATCCCTGAAAGGCCAATTTCCACAAATAAGTCCGAGCACGTTCCCGTCACCTCGCATACACGGACTACAATTAGCATAGAAGACTCAAATCCTAAGGGGTAGTTCCCCCACATGAAGTTAGGCAAGATATGTACCTCAAAGAAGATAGACCGATACTCAAAAATGAACTTCTCGGGTGAAATAACCTCCAGATGGCTCAAATCTAATCAAAATAACTTCAAAGCACAAATAAAACTCATAAGAGACTATTCCGGATCATAAAGCCTCAATCTTTGTCAAAATCTAAAAATCGGTCCAAAAGTCGACCCCCGGGACCACACCTCGGAACCCGACAAATTGTACAAAACCCGAACACCCATTCCGATATGAGTTCAACCATACTAAAATTATCAAATTCTGATACCATTTCATCCCTCAAATAAGGATTTTTCATTTTGAAAATTGCTTTTCAAAACCCACCATTTTCCTCAACTCAAAATACAAATTAAATGATAAAAATAAAGATAAAATCATGGAATATATTAAATTCTAGGTGAAGAACACTTACCCAAACGATTTTCTTGAAAAATCCTCAAAGAAGCAAAATCGAGGTCTAAAACTCAAAATATGGTGAAAATGGCCAAACCCTCGATTATAACCTTTTGTCCAGTCGTGACCGCACCTGCGACATAATTAGCCGCATATGCGCAACCGCAGGTGTACACGTCCAAACCGCACCTGCGTTTCCTCTCGCTTCTGTGCATAAAAATCCGCTTCTGTGGAGTCGCAGATGAGTACAAATTCTCCGCATCTGCGGAGGCTGCCAAGTTCAACTCTTCTCGCACCTGCGCCTCTACCTTCGCACCTGCGACCATTGCACCTGCGTCCAAGGTCCGCAGGTGCGATTACACTAGAACTCAGACCTCTTCACAACCACGAAAACCTTCTGAACTCGTCTGAAACACACCTCGGGCCCCCGGGACCCCGTCCAAACATACAACCAAGTTCCATAACCTAATACGGACTCACTCGAGGTCTCAAATCACATCAAATAATGACGAAATAACGAATCGCACCAAGAATCGAACTTTTGAACTTTCAAATCTTCCAGCTTCTAAAACTCGCGCCGAAACCTATCAAACCCGAAATGATGTCAAATTTTGTAGGCAAGTCCCAAATAACATAACATACCTGTTCCAACTCTCGGAATCGCATTCTGACCCCGATATCAAAAAGTCCACTTCCGGTCCAAATCTCCAAAAATTGAACTTTTGCCATTTCAAGTCTAAATCAGCTACAGACCTTAAATTCACAGTCTGTACACGCTCGTAAGTCCAAAATTACCTAACGGAGCTAACAGAACCGACAGAACTCCATTCCGGAGTCGTCTTCATACAGTTCTGACTACGGTCAAAATCCTAAAACTTAAGCTTCCGTTTTAGGGACCAAGTATCCTAAATCACTCTGAATCATCCGGTAACTGAATTCAACCATGCACGCAAGTCAATACACATAAGCTCAGGGTCTTATGCCGCCGAACGGGACTTAAATTCTCACAATGACCGGCCGAGTCATTATAGAATAAAGTAATCTTTCTCTCCAAGTTTTCTTCTCTTTCAATTCAAGTTGTTTTCTCAATACTTTGTAATACCATAGTGTAACAATTTGACAATAAATTTCCAAATTCATGGCCTAGAATCATGTTTGATGTGGGTTATAGAGGAAAGGAAATATTAGAATTTAGAGTTGAAAAATACAGAGAAGAAATAAATGGAGAAGGGTTTGTTATGTGTAAAATGTAGGAGTGTGTTTGGGAGTAGATAACGACCAAAAAGCATATCATGGTAATAATTTCATTTGTGTTAGACTTTTTTTTTTTAAATTTGAAAACGTCCCTTCAAATTCAGTTAAAGGAATAGAGTGATAGATATTCGTTTCTTGATAGAGTAGCTTTATTTTTCAATCTGATAGGATTATTTGGGGCCAGAAATTGGAACTCTTCAACAGTTAAAATTATGGTCTGTTTACTATGGGTTTGAAAGATGATTTTTCGGATTCCCAAGTGCTGAAAATTAGAACAAGATATAAACTTATAAACAGTAAAGATGTTAAGACCATCTTAGGCTTTCCTTCTTTTTATATTTTCATTAAATTTTTATTTCTTAATGGAGTTTTCATATTTCCCAAATAAATATTTAAGGTTTTCTATTTTGGGTGTTTGTCGCTTTTGAAATATTATATACTTTTCAAACTTTTCAATAAAATATTGATGGTTGTATCTATTTTTTCTTGATCTTTTGCACTGTTTTATGTACTATGTTGCTTTATCTATCGCAATAGGTCTTACAACATGACAAATGAGTAACCAAAGGGATATATGCATTATTAGGTACTTTTCTGTCAGTTCGCATACTTTTTTACTCAATGAGTTGTACTTTCTTTGCTTTTTTTTTAATCTCATAAATAAAAAAGGACTAAATATTTATGCATGAGATGAGAGGCGCAAGGTAGTCATACTTGCTAGAACTGTATTAGAGCATGGATTGTAGGGTGAAATGTTAAAAGAAGTTTCAATGGTAGAGTGAACATGAAATAGTGAAGTACTAGCTATAATGATGTCGTAAGGGCGGGAAATAATGGCACTTAGTAATATATGTTGCAACTAGAAGCGACGTGATACTTGGATACGAAAATGAACAAAGACAGTTCCTATGAGTATAACAAATCTATTTTATTGTCAGAATATTGAGCATATATGCGTAATGATGAAATAAAAAATTCAAGGTGCGATCAAACATTGAAACGGTAAACTAAAAAAATTTCTAGTTGGGGAATAAGGAGCCTATAGTAGTGGGTGGTCATGTAGATGGTCAACGGTATGTTTTCTGTGAGATGACAGTTTAATAAAGACTTCGAGTGACAGGTAAGAGTTTGAATTGAGTTTACTCTTAAGTGGGGGAGCATCGGGACAAGAGAAGTTCACCAAAATGTGATGGTTTTGGAAATAAAATTTCTTATTCATGAGTCAAGATGAAGAGGAAATTTTCGGTAACTTCGTGATGAAATGGGTAAAAATATCATAAAGTATTTGTAGGGAATTAAAGATTCATTACAAGCAACAGTTAGGATATTCTTCATCAAGGATATAAAAAATATATATCTGATATTTACATATTTAATGGGTACCTTAAATGTATTCTTACAACTTAGAGGCATGTGTGATTTGAATTAAATTCAAGTGTTGGTAGGAACAAGGGAGTACTTTGAATTGTACTTGGAATTGTATAAAATAAGGGAGTCCTTTTAATATGTGCTCACTTTGCATGGAATAAAATAGAAAGGGGTAATGTAAGTGTCATCGTAATAGCATTGATACACGAGTGTTGGAAGCTTACGGGCTATGGTAGTATACCTATGGCGCACCCATAAGTAAATAAAATCTTAAATTATTGTTAAAGAACAATCACAAGGAGCTCAATAGAGTAAAGGAGTTGGTTAAAGTTAATAAATGGAAACTTGAACCCAGTTATTTGAGAATGGATGGAAAAGTAGTATCGTAAAATGGATGAAACTAGGATGAATACTTATTTCATATAGCAAACTTGTAAGCAATAATAGTTATCAAGTTGGGATCTTCGGGAACTACAAAGTCACGAGTGAAAGTGGGGGTACTAATTGTTATATAATGGTTGAATCTAGGAAAAATATCTTATTAGTCTTTGAAAGAAACAGAAGAACATTCAAGAATAGTTTAAACAATTATAGGACATCAAGAGTCCTAAGTGGAAAAAAATAATGCCTGGAAACAAGAATCGTGAAAGGCAGCAAATTTATTTGAAAGTATTATTTATGAAAAAAAATTAATAATTTCCAAGGCTACGAGTCGGAATTAACAAGTTTTGCAGATACTAGAGGGCAATATAACTTCGATCTCATAAACTTTGAGATATTGCCTTGAGCAAGCTAAGAAATTAAGGGAGCATGAAAATCAGTTATTGATGGTAGGCTATAATAACGTACTTTAGTCGCTTATTGAACTTTAATTTACTGCATTTTAATAGAGTTTAAGTTTTAATCGCTAGTGTTTCGCACTAATTGTATATTGTATGCGTTGGAGGAGGATTCCGAGCTATGTAAATGTTATGGAGCTAATTCGAGTTATTTGGAGCTCTGAAGTCTGAGTAAAAGCCCAAGGGATTAATCCAGGATCGTGTTCGGGGGGTCAAGGACCGAGCATGGATATCAAAAAGCAAGGAAAAAAGGTTTACTCTGAGAAACTTTTACAGCCGCGGCTGCACATTTTTCTGCTCCTGTCAAATTAAAAGCTCTCTGGATTTCCCCACAACCGCCCCGCCTAGCGCATCGCCCCATGCAGCGTGCCTGTGTATTGTTTTACAGAGTTATTTTCCAAATTCGTGTAGGAAAAGATGTTTTCGTCCGAGCCAGACCCAACTTAGTATAAATACATGAAAAATATTATTTTTGGTACTTATGACACATCTAAAACCTAAAGAGGCTAAGAACAAGGAAGAAACTTCAAGAAGGGAGGAGGCTAATGAAGAGAGAAATCACATGCATGTTCTACCTTTTTCCCAAAAGTTATATAGAGAAAAGATGGACAAGCAATTTGAGAGATTTCTGGATATGCTGAGATAGGTTAATGTAAATCTGCCATTCACTGAAATTCTCTCACAAATGCCAGCTTATGCCAAATTCTTGAAGGAGATCCTGACAAAGAAGATGAAGATAGAAGAGACCTCAGTGGTCAAGCTCACAGAGCATTGCAGTACAATCTTGCAAAATAAACTCCCACAAAAGTGTGGAGATCCATGAAGTTTTACTATACCTTGCTCTTTAGGCAACCTTAACTTTGAAAAATCTTTGTGTGATTCTGGTGCCTCAATTAATATAATGTCATTGTCTATTTACAGAAAACTGGAGAAGAAGGTTATAGAGATAAGGTAGGTGCCAATATCTTTGCAGCTGGTAGACCAAACGACTATAACACCCGAGGGGATAGTAAAAGATGTTTTGGTATGGGTGGATAAGTTTGTATTTCCTGTAGATTTCATAGTGGTAAATATAGAGGAGAACAAGGAGGTCCCTCTCATCCTAGGAAGACCATATTTAGCAACGGGTAGAGCTATACTGGATATACATGATAGAAAACTCATGCTTAGAGTTGGTGAGAAAACAATGACGTTTGAGATGAATATAGCAACTAGAGTGAAAAAGGAGAAGCCAACTGCAAGTGTTGAGTTACAAGTGAAGAGTTCAAAAGAGAAGGCTCCGGTGATGATGAAAGATAAGTGTGGGTGTACCCCAAGAAGGCTGATAAGAAGTTATCCGCATGGATGGGTGCACTAGTTCGGGTGCGTGGAATGGAGCCTGATTTTGATTCAGACTCCGACTAGAGATTCATGAAAGTTTCCTCTACCTTATGCTTTTAAATTGTGTATCACGGGGACATACCACAACTTAATATGTGGGGTGGGGGATATTTGTAAGTTGTATGTATGTGTTAGTGTTTTCCTTTTAGTGCTTTTTAGTAGTTAGAAAAAATTGTAAACCCATAAAAAAACAAATTAAAATTTCCGACTTTTCCCTACGACGGATATTATTTGACTGGTTTCTTGAGGGAGTAAAGTCGAAAGAAAAAAACAAAAATATTTTCCTTTGTAGGTAGTGTGTTAATCCCCATTTGGTTTTTCTTTGTGCCGCGGTTCTTTTCCAAGGGTTTTGTTTGAACCGGATGTAGTTAGTTTTTATTTTTGTTAGGTGTAGGAAACCTTGTGATGTGTTTTGAATTGAAAGCAATATCTATTGACTCTATTATACCTTGCGAATAGTGAGTGCTTTAGTTGTGACGCTTAGGCTCAGTTTTTGAATCTTGCATAAGCAACTTAAATTGTATGATTTTAACTTTGCTTAACTGCTTTGACTAGAGTGTCTTGATAGTCCAATCTTGAGTGAGTTATATGCCATGTGTGAGTAAGGTTTTGTGTATTCTGTACATTGCATTTGATGTCTAGAACTTGTCCCGTGTGCTTTCAAAGCGAAATAGTAGTGATGTTCAGTCTTGGAAGTGATTTAGGCATTTCTTTGTTGAGCTAGTTATATGCTTTTACGCACCTAATTTTTATGTATCTTATTTAACCCCTTTGAGACTGTAATCATGTTTCTTTGACAACCACATTACAATCCTTACCCATTTGTTTGAATTTACCATCTATTTAAATATTTTACCTCTCGTGAACACTTGAATTGATTATGAGCTTTGTAAACGTTGAAGTGTGGGGTGGTTGGTTTGGATTTTGAGTGGAAAGATTGAATTAAGGAGAAAGGTGCACTTGTTTTGGAAAAGTAAGAGCCACTTGAATTGAATAAGAAAAGAAAGAAAAAATAATTGTATGTTTGTGAAAACTATTCCTTGATAGTGGTGACTCTTGATGCATTTGTGCTTAAAGCAATAGTAAGTTAATGTATGTTGATGTGAATGTGGAGTTATGGTTTGACATAAGTGTCGGGTTTTAAAAAATTTAAATGTATATTTTAAAGTGCTTAGGGAGGTTTAGTCACTCTTATATCTAAATGTATCCTACCCGTCCCGCAGCCTACATTACAACCAATTAAGGCCCTACTTGATCCTTGACTGAATGAGCTCGATTAGTTAAGTAGTACACTACGGTCAAGCCTATGGTTCATCTTTTGTAGCATATGAATGTTATTTCTGAGAGTGAGTAAATTCTTTCTATCTTGAGTTCCTAATTGTTCTTAAATTTGATTGTGTGTGGAACTACTCTCTATTATTGTGAGGGCACTTGATTCATGAAGGAAAGGTAATGTCGTTGACCTCTGTGTTAGAGTAAGTGAGCATGTTATAAATAATGCATGGTGCTTTTGAGTAAAATCTTGAGTCTAGGATATTAGGTGTTATGCTTAATCTATTTTAATTATTCTTGGTGTGATGAGTTATGCGAGTTATTTAAAAAGGTCGTATTTTTATAAAGTGTAGTTTGATTGATCGAGGACGAGCAATGGTTTAAGTGTGGGGTGTTGATGGTAGGCTATAATTACGTACTTTAGTCGCTTATTGCACTCTAATTTACTGCACTTTAATAGAGTTTGAGCTTTAATCGTTAGTGTTTCGCACTAATTGTGTATTTTATGCGTTGTACGAGGATTCCGAGCTATGTAGATGTTATGGAGCTAATTCGAGTGATTTGGAGCTTTAACGTCTAAGTAAACGCCTAAGGGATTAAGTCGGGATCGCGTTCAGGGATCAAGGACCGAGCATGGATATAAAAAAGAGAGCGAAAAAGATTTACTCTGAGCAACTTCCACAGCCGCGGCGCGTGGAGCGGCATGTGGGGCACCGCGGCTGCACATTTTCCACTCCTGTCAAATTAAAAGCTCTTGGAAATTCCCCACAACCGCCTCGCCTGGCGCGTCACCCCATGCGGCGCGCCTGTGTATTTGTTTACAGAGTTCTTTTCCAAATTCGTGTAGGAAAAGGTGTTTTCGTCCGGACCCGACCTTACTTAGTATAAATACATGAAAAATATTATTTTTGGACTTTTGACACAACTAAGACCTAAAGAGGCTAAGGAGGAGATGGAGAAGCAAAAGCACAAGGAATTCGTCATTCAATCCTCACCCAAGACAAGAGTATGGATTATGTTATGTTTTGCTTTACTTTAAACAGATTTGTGATGAATTTCTCCATATCCATGGAGTAGTTCCATTTAGGGTTTGATGGATTTGTTGTTTTGATATTTGTTTGTGGATTATAATTTTATTTGTTTTATGTATTGAATTGTTTTGGATGTTCTATATAGTTGCATCTATATTCACATGTTCATGTAATCGAGAGAGGCATAACTTGTGATATCTTTGCATTATCTTGGTGGTTGATTTCATTAGTTCTTCTTAGTAATCGAAAGAGGCGAGTTGAATTGTTGATTAAACCTAGTTAGGAGGATAATCGAGAGAGGTTCTCCTAAAGATCAATCCACTATGAAGTCGTGCATATCTTCACCAAGCTTACATTGGTTCATATTGTGAGGTTGAGACTTAATCGAGAGAGGAGTTTCTACTAAACGTTTGGACTAATAATTGACTAAATTTGAGAGACTCATCTGAACATTAGAATTGAATTAACTAGAGTTAAATCCCAAACTTTTATCTTGCACCTATCCAATCAATCCCTACTTTCTCCCATTGATATCTTCTTTGCTTACTTTTGTTCGATTGTCATTCGTCAATTAGCTTTAGATTCTTAGTTAATTTTAGTTTTTAATCACATAATTCTAAATTGTTAATTATCTTGGATAGCAATCTAGCTACAAACTACAATAATATTGTTTAACTATCTTGGATAGCAATCTAGCTACAAACTACGATAATATTGTTTAACTCCAATCCATGTGGATACGATATTATATTATACTATATTCGACTGGCGAGCATATTTAAGTGTGTGTTTTGCGCTCGTCAAATTTTGGCGCCATTGTCGGGGATTGGCAATTAATAGTGTTTGAAATAGTTTGTAGTGCTAATTTAGAAAAACAAATTTATTTTATTTTTCTCTTTTTACGTTTAGTGTTCTTTGACTTTGCGCGGGCTACATGTTAGATTGGTGCATGACTTGATCTTCTGGTAAGGAATTGGTGCAACAGTTGAGGAAGGAAAGACATCTCGCCTAGAAAATAGAGAAGGTTGGGCAATCCTCAACCAAGGAAGACATGGCTGGCGATGATGATAATGTTGATTTGGCTGCGAGAGAGACAACCCAACTTAGAGAGAAAGCTGCAAGGGATGCTGGAGAAGCATCACTTAGAGATGCACAAATTGCTTATGAGCAGAGGGCTCGAAGAATGGCTCAGAATCAACCCTTGGGTGCAGACTAGTTCGGAAACATGTCTCCCGGCCAAGGGAGACCACTTGGTGATTATGCTAGACCGGTCTACAACCAAGGCTTATCGAGTGTGAGACCACCTCCAGTTGTAGCCAACAATTTTGAATTGAAGCAAGGGTTGCTCCAAACCCTCCAAAATAGTTGTTTGTTCAGAGGAAAGATTAACGAATATCCAAACAATCACCTAATGGACTTTGAGGAGATTATATACACCTTTCAATATAATGGCGTGTCACAAGATGCAGTTAATCTAAGGACATTCCCCTTCACACTTAAAGATGATACAAAACACTGGCTTCGAAGTTTGCCCCAAGGATCGATTAGAACATGGAAGGAGATGACTAGGAAATTTCTTGCTAAATATTTATCATCAGCTAAGACGGGCAAGTTTAGAAGAGAAATTCATAACTTCTGTCAGAACGAGACTGAAACTATGTTGGAAGCTTGGGTGAGGTTAAAGGAGATAGTGCAAAAGTATCATACTTGTCCCGCAACCTACATTACAATCAATTAAGGTCCTACTTGATCCTTGACTGAATGAGCTCGATTAGTTAAGTAGTACACTACGGACAAGCCTATGGTTCATCTTTTATAGCATATAAATTTTATTTTTGAGAGTGAGTGAATTGTTTCTATCTTGAGTTCCTAATTGTTCTTAAATTTGATTGTGTGTGGAACTACTCGCTATTGTTGTGAGGGCACTTGATTCATGAAGGAAAGGTAATGTCGTTGACCTCTGTGTTAGAGAAAGTGAGCACGTTATAAATAATGCATGGTGCTTTTGAGTCAAATCTTGAGGCTAGGATGTTACGGTGTTGTGCTTAATATTTTTTTAATTATTCTTGGTGTGATGAGTTATGCGAGTTGTTTAAAAAGGTCGTGAATTTATAAAGTGTAGTTTGATTGCTCGAGGACGAGTAATGTATTGAGTGTGGGGTGTTGATGGTAGGATATAATTATGTACTTTATTCGCTTATTGAACTCTAATTTATTGCACTTTAACAGAGTTTGAGCTTTAATCGCTCGTGTTTCGCACTAATTATGTATTTTATGCCTTGTAAGAGGATTCCGAGCTATGTAAATGTTATGGAGCTAATTCGAGTGATTTGGAGCTATGAAGTCTGAGTAAAAGCCCAAGGGATTAAGCCGGGATCGCGTTCGGGGGTCAAGGACCGAACATGGATATAAAAGAACGAGCGAAAAAGATTTACTCTGAGAAACTTCCACAGCCGCGGAGCATGGAGGGGGGCGTGGGTTGCTGCGGCTGCACATTTTGTTGCTCTTGTCAAATTAAAAGCTCTCCGGATTTCCCCACAATCGCCCCGCATGGCGCGTCGCCCCATGCGGTGCGCCTGTGTATTGTTTTACAGTGTTATTTTCCAAATTCGTGTAGGAAAAGATATTTTCGTCCGGGCCCGACATTACTTAGTATAAATACATGAAAAAATATTATTTTTTGGACTTTTGACACATCTAAGACCTAAAGAGGCTAAGGAGGTGATGGAAAAGCAAAAGCACAAGGAATTCATCATTCAATCCTCACTTAAGACAACAGTTTGGATCGTTTTATGTTTTTCTTTACTTTAAACATATTTGTGATGAATTACTCCATATCCATGGAGTAGTTCCATTTAGGGTTTGATGGATTTGGTGTTTTGATATTTGTTTGTCGATTATAACTGTAATGACCCGGCCGGTCGTTTTTAGTATTACAACCTTGTTTCCCCATTTACTGCTCAATTTATGCTTTACAGTTATTTTATGACTTATCAGATTAATTGGTTCGGGTCTGGTGAGTTTTTAGAATGAATTGGAACACTTAGTTCCAAGGTTTAAAGCTTAAGCTAAAATAGACCGGATATCGACTTATAAATAAACGACCCCAGAATGAAGTTTTGATGATTCCAATAGCTCTGTATGGTGATTTTAGACTTAGGAGCGTGTCCGGAAAAGTTTTTGGAAGTCCGTAGTGGAATTTATCTTGAAATGGTAAAAATTATATTTTTGAGAAGTTTGACCGGGGAGTTGACTTTTTGTTATCGGGGTCGGAATCCAGGTTTGAAAATTTTCATAGCTCTGTTATGTCATTTTTAGTGTTGTTGGATGTGATTTGAATACACGGCTAAGTGCGTATGATGTTTTAGGACTTGTTGGTATATTTGGTTGAGGTCCCGGGGGCCTCGGGTGAGTTTCGGATAGTTAACGGATCAAATTCAAACTTAAAACCATTACTGGAATTTTTTCTTCTGGTATTCTCGCACCTGCAGAGGTTTGATCACAGGTGTGAAGCCGCATGTGCACACTAGCCATCGCAGAAGCAAGCTTTCCGCAGAAGCGGAGCGAGCCTCGCAAATGTGAGCCCGCAGAAGCGGCTCCAGTGGAGACTTGGCGAAACCGCAGCAGCGGTTGAATTCTCGCACCTGTGAGACCGCAGAAGCGGCTAAGTGAGTCGCATGTGCGGAACCCCTAGATAGTATACATTTCGAATGGGTTCCGAGTTTTGCCATTTTTGGACCTTCAAGCACAAATTTTGGGGCGATATTCAGAGAGAATTCAAGGCAAACTAGAGGTAAGTCACTTGCGATCATTTATACTCCATAATATTGAATTATCATCGAATAATCCAACTAGATTACGTGTTTTTGAGGTGAAAATAGGGGATTTGAACCTAGGGATTTGAAAAAAAGATTTAAGGGTTTGGAGGTCGAGTTGAGGTCGTATTTTGGTAAATTTAGTATGGTTAGACTCTTGGTTGAATAGGATTTCGGATTTTATACCTTTTGTCGGGTTCCGAGACGTGGGGCCCACGGGCAATATTTGAGCTGAATTTCGGATTTTTGTTGGAAAATTAGTATTTTCTTATGGAATTAATTTCAATAAATTTTATTGACTGAATCGAATTAATTGTGAGTAGATTCGTGGCTTTTGGAGGCCAATTCACGAGGCAAAGGCATAGCGGAGTAAAGCATTACACGGTTTGAGATAAGTAACACTTCTAAACTTGGTTCTAAGGGTATGAATCCCCGAATTTGTGTTATATGAATTATTCGGAGTTAACGCATATGAAAGTTGACGAGCGTGTGGACGTGCACCATTGAAATTGTGGATTGAATAAATTCTTTGAAGTTGTAAAATTTAAAGAAGCATGTTATTATCTGAACAGTTTTTCACATGTTAGGGAAATTGAGCTGAGGCCTTTATTAAACATTATGTTTAGACTACATGCCAATATTTTGGGACCTATGGGGCCGTGTTGCAGTTGAATTAATTGTTTCAAAAATATACATTTCACTCAGTTATATACATCCATTGTGAGTATTTTTATAAGATTGAGTTGCGTACCGCACCAGGCCATTTTGGCTTTATATATATGATTACTATATGGAACGGGGCTGCCCGCCTGCAGCACACCATATTAGCTTTATACATTATTATTATATGGATCGGGGTTGCCCGCCTGCAGCAGGCCTTATTGGCTTTATCATTATATGGATCGGGGTTGCCCGCCTGCAGCAGGCCTTATAGGCTTTATCATTATATAGATCGGGGTTGCCCGCCTGCAGCACGCCATATCAGCTTTATATCATGCTTGGGCTGAAAGAGCCCCTCCGAAGTCTCTACGCACCCCCAATGAGCGTAGATGATTATATATATATATATATATATATATATATATTCGGGATGTATTTCCCAGGGCATGGACTTGCCTTACTTATTTATATTGTATTGCATTTACCTGGACATGGATCTTGTCCGTATCATTTACATTTGGGTATAAATTACCCGAGGGCTGGATTGGCCTTATACAGTACTGGGTGACTTATTGTCAGTCGATGTGTATTTATATACGGGTTGGAACACCCCTGGGCTGGATTAGCCATAAACAGTACCGAGTGACCGAATAATTTATGGCTAGTATTTACACGATGTCTTTCTACTAAGATGTCATATTCCTCATATCATGCAGTATTGATCTATTTCACTTGTACTGAGTTTAACTATTGAACTTGAAAGCATGCCTACATTTTGTACCATTATTTATACTGGACTGTACCTGCGGAGCTCGTCACTTCTTTTAGCCCAGACGTTAGTCTTGTTACTTATTGAGTTAGTTGTACTCATACCACACACTGCAACTCGTGAGCAGATCCAGTGCTCTCGGATACGGTGGCTGCTAGATGTTGACGTTAATTCTATTGGGGACTATCAAGGTAGCTGCTTGACGTCCGCAGACTCAATTCCTTTCCTGTTTAATTATTGTACTATTCTATATTTTCAGACAGTAATTTTTATCCGTCAAACTTTGTATTAATATTAGATGCTCTTGTACTCAGTGACATCGGATTTTGGGAGTGTTATATTTGAAATTACGAGTTTCTTCTGCTGAATTTAATTATTTTGTTTTCAAACTTAAAAAGATATGGCGGTTTATTGAGATTGTTGGCATGCCTAGTATTGAATAGGCACCATCATGATAGGTGAGATTTTGGGTCGTGATAAGTTGATATCAGAGCCTAGGTTACATAGGCCTCACAGGTCATGAGCAAGTTAGTAGAGTCTTGAGGATCGATACGGAGACGTCTGTACTTATCTTTGAGAGGCTGCCGAACCCTTGGGATATTTCACTTTATTGTAGTCAGTTGATTTCGGAAACTAAAAATCATGTTATTCTATTCTCTCACAGAAGGTGAGGACACGTACTACCGGATCGGACAGTCAGCCACCAGTGCCACCAGTTAGGGCCGCGAGAGGCTGGGGCTGTGGTAGAGGTCGGGGTCGAGGTAGAGGTCGAGGTGAAGATCGTACCACAACGGGACTAGCACCTGTAGTACCACCAGTTGCACAGGCTTAGGTACCAGCTGTGCCCATCGAGATTCCAGGCCTTCAAGAGGCTTTGTCCCAGATATTGACAGTTTGCACTGGCCTTGCTCAGGTGGTTTCGGCTCAGGCCGCACCTACCACTTCTCAGGCCAGGGGAGGTACTCATACCCCTATTGCCCGTACTCCAGATCAAGTTGTATAGGGACTTCAGATACCGGGTCGCTACCAGCCCAGCCAGTTGCAGTCGCTCAGGCCCCGGTAGTCCCTGTTATGGCAGATGATGAGCAAAGAAGACTTGAGAGATTTGGGAGTCTTCGACCTCCATCATTTAGTGGTGTTGAGTCAGAGGATGCTCATGGTTTCTGGGATAAGTGCCAGCGGATGCTTCGGACAGCATGTAGTTTGGCGACCAGTGGGGTCTCGTTCACTACTTTTTAGTTTTCTGGGGTTGCCTTCAGATGGTGGGAGGCTTATGAGAGGCACAGGTCGGTTGGTGCAGTACCCCTTACATGGCAGGAGTTCTCCGTTATCTTTTTGGACAAGTTTGTGCCGCAGTCTCGCATAGAGGATATGTGAAGACAATTTGTGCAGTTACGGTAGGATGGCATGTCAATGATGCAGTATGAGATAAGATTTTCTGAGTTGGCTCGTCACACAATTTGGTTGGTTCCCACTTATAAGAAGAGGATTAGGAGGTTCATTGATGGCCTCACGTATTAGCTACGAGTTATAATGACTAGGAGAGGGTATATGGTGCCACTTTTGACGAGGTGGTTAACATTGCTCGATAGATAGAGGTGGTCTGTAACCAGGAGCGTGGTGACAGGGAGGCTAAGAGGCCTCGAGGTTTGGGCGGTTTTGGTGGGGTACCTTCTGGAGGGCAGTTCTACCATAATAGGGGTCGTCTAGTTCACCGTGGTGCATCGTCCAGCCATGGTTCATACAGTTCTCATCAGAGTCAGTCATCTCTCAACGCACTTCCAGCCCCGAGTACGCCACGTACACCATCAGTTCAGGGATTATATGTACCAGGTCCTTCTGGTAGTTATTCTGGTTCTCGAGGTCCACCTCAGAACTCGCCACCATTCTTCGAGATGGAGTGCTATGAGTGTGGAGAACTGAGTAATGTGAGGAAATATTGTCCCCCCATATGTGAGGTTTAGTTCAGCAGAGGAGTTAGGATACAACTTCTGCACCAGTTGCTCCACCACCCGCCCAACCAGCTCGGGGTGGGGCTCACTCAGCTAGGGGTAGCCCAGGAGGGGGAGGCCGATCCAGTGGCGGTCAGGGCCGATTCTATCATTTTCCTGCTAGACCATATGTTGTTTCTTTAGATTCAGTGATCATTGGTATTGTCTTAGTGTGCCACAGGGAGGCATCTATATTATTTGACCCTGGCTCCAAATATTTGTATGTTTCATCATATTGTGTTCTGTTTTTGGATATGCCCCTGTGAGTCCTTAGTTTCATATGTTTATGTATCTACGTCGGTAGGCGATACTATAATTGTATACCGTATGTATAGGTTGTGTGTGGAAATTATTGGGTGACGAGACCATAGTTAATTTTTTATTGCTTAGTATGGTCAATTTAGATATTATCTAGGTATGGTGAGATATCAGACGTTTTGTTATATGGCTTTGGGCCAAGTGGAGGAGTCTGCGATCTATGATTTAATTACGCAATTATGTGCAGTATTGGTTTCATTCCGAGGTACACTTGTAGATTAGTTATGACCTGTAGAGGTTGAGATCGGGGATGACTTGAGTAAGAAACATTTCTTGAATGCAGGTTATATTGCACTTTATGAAAAATCGTGAGATGAGTAAATTATTATTTTGAATGATGTAGTACGCACGGGGTATGAATTTGATTCGTGGTATTAAGGTAGGGTTACTTCTTTGGGAGTTGTTGTGCTAATGGAGACTTGTGTCTTTTGGCCTGTTCGGGTGGTGAAATTTAAATTTGAGCATAGCGGGTGACTTTCAAAAGGGTTATAATGGATTCAAAATGTATATGTGTCAATTGAAAATTTTTTGGAATTTGTATGTCGCTAGAATTGGTTATTTGCACTGGATGGTGCAGGGCTTGCGGTAATTTTGTATGACTATGGATTCCAAATTCCAGTATAAGAAGGGTAAAAGAACAATTTTAAATTCACATGGGGTATTTTCAGAGTGGGCGTTGTGGTTGTGGTACTTATGGGGGTGCTTAAGAAAAATACAGTACCTTATGGGCATTTAGGCGATGCGATTTTATGTCAGGATGTCTTGTATTGAGTTTAGGGCAAGGATCGTAGTGTTCTGACAAGGGGAAGTGACAACTGGAGAGTAATTCAGAAGAAAAATCGGAGAAAATAGGGCAACCGGGTATGTAATTTGTTGGTGACTCAGAGTTTATAATGAGATTCTTCTACTTGTCACATGATGGCATGATAGATGTGGTGTGTTGTGTAGGATAAATATTACATGTACAAGGTGGCAGTTCATTCTTGAATGGAAGGTCATGAATTATAGACAACATGGTCAGTTTCAGATATTTAGATGAATCTTATAACTGCTCGGTAATCCCTGAGAAGGGTGCGTATTTCAAAAGGCGCATTGTGTTCTGACTTTCGTATGTCATCGGTATTGCGATGCTCACCTAGTTAATAGACTAATGATATACGAGTTATTGATATCTGGCATAGAGGAATTATAGAAATATTCCTTGTGGGATGATCATGCATGAAGGATGTGATAGCCATGTGAGTGCTGGAGTTGTGATTAGTTACGATGGTTTATGTGTACTTATTTGATTGCTCCTGTATGATATGCTTGGATTAGAGGCATGTGACCATGCCAGGCGTATTATGTTATTGGCACGTGAGTTGTCTGTGCGGATCCATATACTGATATTATTGGCATATGAGTTATCTGTTCGGGTCCAGATATTGATACTATAGCACGTGAGTTGTCGGTGTGAGTGATGTTAATGTGAACTCTAGAAGAGCTGGTTATTGTTATTAAATTCGTGTGTCTTAGTTCTACTATACATAATGAGCTTATAGCATTACAGATGTGGTGGTGCTTGTTAAACTTACAATACAGTTCTCTACTTTAAGACATCTTCCATTTTGGGTACAAGTTTGCGCAGTTGTGGATTGAGTTGTATGGGTAAGGCATGTCAATGGGATAGTTGTGTTTAATAAAATAATGCCATTGGACCTAGAATGGGTACTATCAGGTTTGATTACGGTATATTGGGAGGATAATATTGAAAGTCGGCTTAGAAAGTGATTATGGTTCTGGTTGGGGCGGTAGAGCTCCATGACTTGTCGATCTGATAAGATGTTATGAGATTTCGCATGGTTCTTTCATTATCAATAGTGTGCGAAAGTTTTAGAATGAGGTTTTGTTTCATATGGGGTTTAACACTATTACCGGGTTACTTTGGAGCAGTTAATATAATCGAAAATGGTGCTGCAAGCATGCGAGTTGTGTAGTATATTAAGTGATTTTATCTGGGGCCATGCGAGTTGTCAGGCCTATACAATTTACACAGGATAGGGTGGCGTGGGATCACCCCCGGGTATGTGCGCGGTAGATAGAATAGTGATGTGATGGCTTGGAAACAACTCTCGGCACGTTCGAGGACGAACGCATGTTTAAGTGGGGGAGAATGTAACGACCCAGCCGGTCGTTTTGAGTATTACAACCCCATTTCCCTATTTACTGCTCAATTTATGCTTTACAATTGTTTTAAGACTTACCGGGTTAATTGGTTTGGGTCCGGTGAGGTTTTGGAATGAATTAGAATACTTAGTTTCAAGGTTTAAATCTTAAGTTAAAATAGTGACCGGATGTCGGTTTATATGTAAACGGCCCCGGAATGGAGTTTTGATGATTCCAGTAGCTTCGTATTGTGATTTTGGACTTTGGAGCGTGTCCAAAAACAATTTTGGAAGTCCGTAGTGAAATTTGGCTTGAAATGGCGAAAATTGAATATTTGAGAAGTTTGACCGGGGAGTTAAGCACGGTTTTTGGGGCGATTTTTAGAGAGAATTCAAGGGAAACTAGAGGTAAGTCACTTGTGATCATTTCTACTCCATAATATTGAATTATCATCGAATAATTCGACTACATTACGTGTTTTTGTGGTGTAAATCGGGGATTTGAACCTAGGGATTTGAAAATAAGATTTGAGGGTTTGGAGGTCGAGCTGAGGTTGTATTTTGGTAAAATTAGTATGGTTAGACTCGTGGTTGAATGGGCTTTCGGATTTTGTACCTTTTGTCGGGTTCCGAGATGTAGGCCCTATGGGCAATATTTGAGCTAAATTTCGGGTTTTTGTTGGAAAATTAGCATTTTCTTATGGGATTAATTCCAATAAATTTTATTAACTGAATCAAATTAAGTGTGGCTAGATTCGAGGCGTTTGGAGGCCAATTCACAAGGCAAAGGCATAGCGGAGTAAAGAATTATACGGTTTGAGATAAGTAACACTTCTAAACTCCGTTCTGAGGGTATGAATCCCCGCATTTATGTTATATGAATTGTTCGGAGGTGACGTACATGATAGTTGACGAGCGTGTAGACATGCACCATTGAAATTGTGACTTGATTAAATTTTGTGAAGTTGTAAAAATTAAAGAAGCATGTTATTATCTGAATATCTTTCCACGTGTTAGGGAAATTGTGGTGAGTCTTTTATTAAAGATCATGTTTAGGCTACGTGCCAATATTTTGGGACCCATGGGGTCGTGCTGCTGTTGAATTAATTGTTTCTAAAATATACATTTCACTCAGTCATATTCATCAATTGTGAGGATATTTATAAGATCGAGTTGCGTGCCACAGCAGGCGATATTGGCTTTATATATATATGATTACTATATGGAACGGGGCTGACCGCCTGCAGTAGGCCATATTGGCTTTATACATTATTATTATATGGATCGGGGCTGCCCTCCTACAGCATGCCTTATAGGCTTTATCATTATATGGATGGGGGTTGCCCGCCTGCAGCGGGCCTTATAGGCTTTATCATTATCTGGATCGGGGTTGCCCGCCTGCAGCAGGTCTTATAGGCTTTATCATTATATGGATCAGGGTTTCCCTCCTGCAGCAGTCCATATCGGCTTTATATCACGCTTGGGCTGAAGGAGCCCCTCCGGAGTCTGTACACACCCCCAGTGAGCGTAGATGATTATAT
>AWOL01S0025817.1:14383-25731 GCA_000715115.1 Nicotiana otophora | reverse complement strand
CTTGATTTTGAGGGTATGAATCCCCGAATTGTTGTTATATAAATTGTTTGGAGGTGACGCACACGATAGTTGACGAGTGTGTGGACGTGCACCATTGAAATTGTGACTTGAATAACTTCTGTGAAGTTGTAAAATTAAAGAATCATGTTATTATCTGAACATTTCCCACGTGTTAGAGAAATTGAGCTGAGGCTCTTATTAAAAATCATGTTTAGGCTATGTGCCGATATTTTGGGGCCCATGGGGTCGTGTTGCTGTTAAATTAATTATTTTAAAATATACATTTCATACTCAGTCATGCGCATCCATTGTGAGGATATTTATGGGATCGGGGCTACCCGCCTGCAGCAAGCCATATCGACTTTATATATATTGTTGTTATTATTATTATAGTATCGGGTTGCATGCCACAGCAGGCCTTAATGGATTTATTATTATATGGATCGGGGCTACCCGCCTACAACAGGCCTTATTGGATTTATTATTATATGGATCGGGGCTGCCCACCTGCAACAGGCCTTATTGGCTTTATTATTATATGGATCGGGGCTGCCCGCCTGCAGCAGGGCTTATAGGCTTATTTATTATACGGATCGGGACTTCTCACCTGCATTAGGCCATATCAGCTTTATATTACGCTTGGGCTGAATGAGCCCTTTCGGAATATGTACACACCCCAGTGGGCGTAGGTGATTTTATATATATATATATATATATATATATATATTCGGGATGGATTTCCTATGGCATGGACTTGCCTTACTTATTTACATTGTATTGAATTTACCTGGACATGGATCTTGTCCGTATCATTTACATTGGGAGATAAATTACCCAGGGCTGAATTAGCCTTATACGGTACTGAGTGACTTACTGTCAGTCGATGTGTATTTATATACGGGTTGGAACATCCTTGGACTGGATTGGCCATAAACAGTACCGAGTGACCGAATAATTTGTGACTAGTATTTACATGAGGTCTCTATACTAATATGTCATATTCCTAATATCATGCAGTATTGATCTATTTCACTTGTACTGAGTTTAACTATTGAATTTGAAAGCATGCCTACATTTTGTGCCATTATTTATATTGGACTGTACCTGCAGAGCTCGTCACTACTTTCAGCCAGAGGTTAGTCTTGTTACTTATTGAGTTAGATGTACTCATATTACACTCTGCACCTCGTGAGCAGATCCAAGTGTTCTCGGATACGGCGGCTGCTAGATTTTTAAGTTAATTATGTTGGGGACTATCAAGGTAGCTGCTTGACGTCCGCAGACTCAATTTCTTTCCTGTTTAATTATTGTATTGTTCTATATTTTCAGACAGTGGTTTTTATCCGTCAAAGTTTGTATTCATATTAGATGCTCTTGTACTCAGTGACATCGGATTTTGAGAGTGTTATATTTGAAATTACGAGTTTCTTCCGCTGAATTTAATTATTTTGTTTTCAAACTTAAAAAGATATGGCGGTTTATTGAGATTGTTGGCATGCCTAGTATTGAGATAGGCACCATCATGACATGTGGGATTTTGGGTTGTGACAATAACTCTAGTTTCTTATGTATTGAATCATTTTGGATGTTTTATATAGTTGCATCTATATTCACGTGTTCATGTAATCGAGAGAGGCATAACTTGTGATATCATTGCATTATCTTGGTGGTTGAATTCATTAATTCTTCTAAGTAATCGAAAGAGGCTAATTGAATTGTTGATTAAACCTAGTTAGGAGGATAATCGAGAGAGGTTATCCTAAAGATCAATCCACTACGAAGTCGTGCATATCTTCACCAAGCTTACATTGGTTCATATTGTGAGGTTGAGACTTAATTGAGAGAGGAGTTTCTACCAAATGTTTGAACTAATAATTGAGTGAATTCGAGAGGCTCACTTGAACATTGGAAGTGAATTAACTAGAGTTAAATCCCAGACATTTATCTTGCACCTATCCAACCAATCCCTATTTTCTCACATTGATATCTTCTTTGCTTACTTTTGTTCGATTGTTATTCATTAATTAGCTTTAAAGTCTTAGTTAATTTTAGTTTTTAATCACATAATTCTAAAGTGTTGATTATCTTGGATAGCAATCTAGCTACAAACTACGATAATACTGTTTAACTTCAATCCTTGTGGATATGATATTATATTATACTATATTCGACTAGCGAGCATATTTAAGTGCGTGATTTGCGCTCTTCAGTTATTCTTTATCTCAAAAAATGTTTTTAAGGAAATCCAATCACAGAGAGATTTTTCGTTTACTTGAAGATACTTTTCAAGTACAACTTCACGTATGCATTACTAAAGAAAATGCAGGCATATATAATATTTATATGGGAGCTATGTATAGTATCTATTATTGATATTAAATGGTATTCATATATGCTACAAGTTAAAAATTTTAAAGATTTACAATTATTGCACTTATGGTATATGTACGGCCGAGTGGGGTCAATATGG
Organism: Nicotiana otophora; assembly: GCA_000715115.1. Lineage (NCBI taxonomy): Eukaryota > Viridiplantae > Streptophyta > Magnoliopsida > Solanales > Solanaceae > Nicotiana > Nicotiana otophora. The sequence continues at coordinate 23,261 of AWOL01S0025817.1, read as the reverse complement.
TACATTATATTTTTCTATTTTTGGGTGTTGAGCGATATTGTTATTGGTGCCCATGTGGGGGCTTGTTCTGGACAGGTTAAAATTTTTGGATTGTCCTAGTTATAGGGGAAACTCTTCCGAACTTTTTAAAAGTTTGTAAAGATAGCCAAATTTTGAGAGCCATAAGTAAGTAGAGATTTTGGAAAGGAAGTATAAGACCCATGTAGTCATAAGTGCCTATGGATAATGGTTAGAGGTAAAAAGATGGTAAATCTATGCTTAGAAGTGACTTGTAAACATTCGACGATGAATGTTCTTAAGTGGGGGAGAATATAGCACCCCGAAAAATTTGAAAGTACTTAAGCTCTATTAAGAAAGTTGATGTGTGCTAATTATATTATTTTGTGTACAGACGAAGACTATTAATATGATGGATATTGATTGGATATGATAATAAGTGTACGAGGTATATTATAAGTGATGTGGGGTCTAAGGAGAGCCCTAAGTCTAAGTCAAGTTGGAAATTATATGATAGACTAAAGTTCCAAATGAGTACGCACAAAATATAACTTTGGACGAGCATAGCTACATATATATAAAATGTTATGTGATGGATAACCTATCAAATGAAATATCATCGAGTCTAATTTCTAAATCTTCAAACCATTCATCATGTGGACCCTCCTACAAGAATTTATGATCAAATTACCAAAGGCTGGCAGTGAAGTACTGCCATAGCATTCGGGTCCGCGTCCGGCTTCGAAGAGGAGTGAAGTGGGGATGCGAAGCATCCGGTGCCTCATCCAAAACCCAGATATTTGGGCCTATAAATACAAAGTCGGGGGAATAGAGTATTTTGTATTTTGGGGGTTAGGGTTCTTGAGGTGAAGAGGTGATTTTGAGCTCAAATCAAGTCCAATCAACTAAGGTAAGTCGTTAATGATGTTTTGGATTAATTCTTACTCAATATACATAAGTTCTAACATCATTCTTACATCCAAATACTAGATTTCATCATCAAATCTTCAAGAACACAAAAAACACCAAAGTTGTTATTTTTTCAAGATTGATCTATTAGAGGTAATTCCAATGCTTCAAACTCGTTTATTATGAGTAGTTAGAAGTATTTGAAGCATTTGTTACAAGTTTTAATGGTTGAAATATTGGATTATAAAACTCTAGTTCATGGCATGAATAGTACTTTAGAGAAAATAAGAGAAAAGATGAGTAGTAATCTTGGTGATGAAATTGATGAATACAATGAACCTATGGAGTTATTTGTTAGCAAAAGTTGAAAGTAATCAACTAAGTAATCACCCAAATTGTATATTTTGCAAGTGTTGATTATGGAAGATGATGAATAGTAACTTGGTGGCATTGGACAATTGATGTAGTATCATTAATGACTTCGAATGGGTATAAAAATATAAGAATGAAGTTGAATGGTCTAGCTTGTAAATCTATTTGGTGATTTGAGTTGTAGGATGCTTGTAGCCAACTTATGAGCCATATATGGATATTGATCAATATCTTAGGTGATATTTTGATGTAATAAGGATATCTAATTGTAGATATTGACTTGTTGGTGATGTTTGAGTATTTTAATCAACATTGTAAAGATGGAAGAGGATTGAAAGCTTGTGAATGTTAATAAAGCGAAAGCGAGGTAAGTTGATTAAAACTTACTCTACTTGAGGTACTTTCTCTAAAAGCATGTTTTGAGTTAATACTTAAGTTGTTTGCTAATGTATTCGTGCTTGTGGGGACAAATGTAACGACCCGGCCGGTCGTTTTGGGCTCTAGTGCATCATTCAGTGATTGGAGGCCTTGAATAGATTCATTTCACCTAGTATGACCTGTGCATGTGGTCGGAATTGAATTTCGTGAAGTTCAAAGTTGATTCGGATGGAAACATTCTAATTTCGGCAGCTTTAAGTTGGAAGAATTGACTAAGGTGTGACTTTTGAGAAAACGACCTCGGAATCGGTATTTGAAGGTTGCAATAGGTTCGTATGATAATTTTAAACTTGGGCGTATGTTCGGGTTGAGTATCGGATCACCCGAGAGCATTCAGCATTTATTATGGAAAGTTAACATTTTTGAAGGTTTAAGAATTTCATAAGTTTGGTTTGAAGTGGAATTCTATGTTATCGATGTCCGTTTGGGACTCCGAACCTTGAAATAGCTTTGTCATGTCGTTTATGACTCGTGTTTGAAATTTGAAGTCATTCCGGATTGATTTGATACGTTTCGGCACAAGATATAGAATTTGGAAATTGTAAAATTTATAGGTTTGATTCGAGGCACGATTCATGATTTTGATGTTGTTTGACATGATTTAAGACTTCGACTAAGTTCATATTGTATTTTGGGACGTGTTGATATGTTTGGTTAAGGTCCCGAGGGCCTCGAGTGGATTCTGGACAGTTAATGGATATATTTTGGACTTATGAGATGCTGAAGCTAGGCATCTGCTGGTGTGATCGCTTCTGCGGAAGTTTGGTCACAGAAGCGACCTTGTAGAAGCAAGGTGAGGCTTGCAGAAGCCGCTTGGGAAGCCTGGGTGTGAAGTCGTAGAAGAGAGGCGAGCAGTGCACCTGCGTATGCGCAGAAGCGAGGTCAAGGCAGCATGTGCAGAGATTTGCGCATATGCGATAGGCTGTGTCACACCTGCTGCTGCGCAGGAGCAGAAAATGTTTCGCAGGTGCGATGGACTGGTAACAGTGGTCTTCCGTAGGAGCGAGGAAGTTTTCACAGAAGTGGAGCCGCAGGAGCGATTGTTTTTCTGCAGATGCGAGAGGTCGTCTGGGCAGAGGGGTGGGTTCTTTTAAAATGCGGGATTTGGCCCATTGTTTCTCATTTTCACTTGGTTAAGGCGATTTTGGAGGGCTTCAAAGGGAGATTTTCATCAAGCATCACTTGGTAAGTGATTCTCACCTATTACAAGTTAAATAAATTGTTTATATATGGATTAAACATGGAAATTATAGAAATGTGTGATTTTGGTAGAAAACCTAGAATTTGGTATGTTTGGATTTTGACCATGAAATTGGACATGGAATTAGGAATAAATTATAAATTTGATATCATGGTGTTATGGGTAAAGTTATCTTCAAAAAAGTTTTGGAATTCGGGCACGTAGGCCCGAGGGTTGATTTTATCGACTTTTCAAGCGGAGTTGGGAATTGTTTAAAATGATAAATTATGGGTATTAGAATATATTTTGTTTGGTTTGTACATTTGTTTGAATAGTTTTGGATTGATGAGCATCGGTTTGTGGTGTTAGAGAGGCTTTGGAGCCGGTTATGGAACTTCAAAGCGAGGTAAGTCTCCTGTCTAACTCTGTGAGGGGGAAACTACCCCTAGGTGATGTATTTGTTATGTGTTACTTATTGTGGGGGCGACGTACGCATAAGGTGACGAGAGTTTGTGCGTAGCTAGATTTATGTTATGTTCGGATAGACTTAGGTTCACACCATGCTATAGCTGTACTACTTGAGTTGTCTCCTGCCTATTAAATTCCTTTATTTTACGTTGCGACTTGAGGCTATACTTTTGTAGAGTAATGGACTTTCCATTGTAGAGATTTGACGGGCTTCATGATTAGCCGTTATATAATTGTACTCCTCTTACGAATTCCTCCCAGGTTATGCATTCTCATCGATAGGTTTCCCTTAAAAAATTATATCTCACACGTCTATTCGTGAGTGGGGTCAAGGACCCGTCAAAGCTTCTTATTCTAATGGGGTCGTTCGCCTTGGCAGGATAGATACATCTATGGTTCGTGCCATTCGACCATCGACAGTGCGTACACTATGATGGATCGGGTCGTATGCCTTGGCAGGATTATGTACCACACTCCCATGGGAACGGGCCATTTTCCTCGACAATAAAAATAGATGTACCTATGGTTCGGAAATGTTATGATGGATCGGGACATACGCCTCGACATTTATATAAAATACTCTTATGAAGTCGTACGTAATAATTGGCAAGAAGCCAGCATATCTGTGAGGTTTTCCTAATTGAACTGTGATGACCTATCTAGTAAGGTCCATTAAATATATACTCCGATTGAGGAGGTAGCTACTAGCTAAGAGTTTGAGTTAGTGTTCAGCGGAGGATTGTACCACGTATTATACTTGTTATTTCGCTTATTTACTCTGTCTCACACATGTTTATTTCTATGTTATCTGTCTTATTGGACCACTAGTAAGTGGTGATGTCGACTGATAAGTAGGGATTTTCGCCTATTAATTGCTCTCTTTTACTTGTGTTTTGGGCGAAATATGCGTGAAGGTATTCCCAGAAACTAACTTAATATGCTTGCTTGCAGGGATTGTTCAAAATGAGCCAAAGGAGCCATAATCAACTCATAAAGGAGTCAAAACTTGAACAAAAACCAAAACTAGGCAAAGAGGTGTGGAATGCGGACCGCGACAAAAAAGTGCAGCCGCGAAAGTATCAATGGGAACGCGGCCATTATTTCGCGGTATGCGATATGAAGAATGAGAGAGATAGTTTTTTAGGCACAAACATGAACGCGGACCGCGACAAGAAGATGCGACCGCGAAAGTACCAACGCGACCACGATGGGAATTCTGTAGACCGCGGTTGCTAAGGTTCGGAGTGCATAATTCAAGCAAAAATGAGAAGGGCGGTCCGCGTCAAAGTTACGCGGCCGCGGAAGTCCCTCATGCGGATGCGGTAGAAATTATGCGGTCCGCAAAACAAGGATCAAACCAGGTCCAGATGTGAAGAAACGCGAACAGCGATCAGAATTACGCGGCTGCGAAAGCAAGTGTGCGGCCGTGGTCAGAATTACGCGGCCGCAAAACTTCCGTAGGGGTATTTTTGTCCGGAAATTTTAGCTTAGTATAAATAGATCTTTTTGTCAATTCTAGGTTATGTTATGTTTTTGCTGAGTACGTAAGACGGCTAGGTTTTCCTTTTTGGGCAATTTTGTACAAGATTTACTTTATAACATTAGATTTTTATCTTTTAATTTAGTATTATGGATTATATCTTCTAATTATCTTTGATTCCTGCTATTATTATGAGTAGCTAGACCCATAGCTAGGGTTGTGACCCAACCCTAGTGTGGGTATTTAATAGGTCTTGAATTTTATGGCTTGAATGTTTATGGGTTAGCAATATTTAGCCTAGTTCTTGCTAGAAGNAGCTAGGGTTGTGACTCAACCCTAGTGTGGGTATTTAATGGGTCTTGAATTTTAGGGATTGAATGTTTATGGATTAGTGATATTTAGCCTAGTTCTTGCTAGAATTATAGAATTAGTAGTTGCAAATACTGATTCATGCCTTTATGATTTGGTCTCTTCTTGAGAAAGAGGGATTAAGTCTGGGAAAACTAGGCTAACAAGGAATTGGGGTGAACTCAAGAAATTGATAGCCCCAATTAAAGGGTTAAACCTAGAGATAGTAATACCCGACCTGAGCTAATATCACATGACTTGCATGAATACCTAGTTGGACTTGAGAAAGCCAAATTGGGCAAAATCACTCAAACTACCGAGAGGTATAGAGTGAGTACTTGGGTGTGATGGCTATATTACGATCCCAAATTAATCAAGCTTGCCCTAGATTCTTACTACCCGTTAGATGTCCACCTAGGCGAAAGTCGCTACCCTAGTCCTTTTAAACACTTGAAAACCAACATCAAACATATTGTACTTAGCTTTAATCTTAGCATACAATAGAAATAGAAATAGAAGTAGAATCAACACCTTCATGTTTGGAAGTGCAACTAGGAACAACACACGCATCTATACTTAGATATAAACCTAATTCCAAATCAATTAACTCCCTGTGAAAATCGATCCCGACCTTTTTGGGTAAAACTACATCGACCATCCTCGCTATTTATGTGTGTTGTTTTTCTTTCCTTCCGTTTTTGTAATTTTTGTGTGTCAATCGCTTTTAGGTACCAATTGTCTCTTAACGAGGTCCTCGGACATATTCCTCAGGGGGAGGAGGTAGATGAAAATGAAGTGGATGAGGTTTATCTTGAACCTCAAGTACAAATAAGAGGCTGCCCACCTCATGACAACGTTCCAAACCCTCCCACACCTCCTCCAAGGGTAGCACACCGGGTGTTACCCAATGAAGGCTACGCAAGTGCAATTGTCCTGCCCCGGATTCGGGCGGGCAATTTTCAAATAACCAATGTCATGCTTACTCTATTGGAACAAAGGGTTTTCTTCACCGGAGCTCCACATCAGAGCGCATATAAGCATCTCAAAGGTTTTGTAGACACATGCTGGGGGAGCAAGTAGACGAATGTATCTGAAGACGCTTTGAGGTTAAGGCTTTTCCCTTTCTCACTTAGAGGGAAGGCTTTGGATTGGCTTGGGAGGCTACCCAACCATTCCATCACCACTTGGGATGAGTTGGCCGAGAAGTTCATAGCAAAGTTCTTTTCTCCGGGACATATGGCATCATTGAGAGATGAAATCCTTGGTTTTAGACAAGAGCCAAATGAACCGTTACATGAGATTTGGGAACGGTATCGGACAATGGTCAAAGAGTGCCCTAACAACGATATGACTGAAGCAATGATCCAGCAAACCTTTTATAGGGGTATCAACACAACTAACCAGTGTGTGGTGCATCAGCTCGCATGGGGTAAATTCATGAACACGCCATATTCAGAAGCTTGTGAAATATTAGATGAGATGGCGGACACCTCTTCAGCTTGGCAAAGTCAGGCCAACATTCCTCAGGGTGACCCTAATGTTATCCACCTTCACAAGGAACTCCATGATCACGGACAAGCCAAGAAGAGTTGACAACTACCATGAATCAGTTAGCCAAGGCACAACTTCAGCAGGATCAGGGGCCAAAGCAAGTAAATGACATGGAAGGAGTGAATGTAATGGTTAACAAGAGGAGACAAAAAGGTCAACAAGTTCAACACAATCAGAATCAATTTGAGCAAAGTGGTAGTGGGTAAAACCAAGAAGACTATTATGACGATCAAGGTGAAGAGGTTCAATATGTGAACAACTACCAAGGTCAACGGAGCAATGCTCAAAATCAACAACAGTGGAGATCACAGGGAAACAATAAAAATTGGGGAAACCAAGGCCAAGGAAATTGTAATAGTGGCAACAACAACAATCCGAACAATTAGGGGAACAACAATCAAAATAGGGGGAATCAAGGTAATAACCAAGGCAATTGGGGTGGCAACAATAATAGTAATTGGGCAGGCAATGGAAATCAAGGGGGTTGGAATAACAATAATCAAGGGAACAGGGGATAATCAAAGGCCCCTGATGATCAACAACCCAACAACCCGCCTCCATATCTGTCATAAGGGAAAAGTTCTTCCAACAATGAGATGGGACAAATAGAAAGTATGTTCAAGCAAATGATGGAAAGAAAGCCGACTGGGATGCCCAAATAGCCTCCCACAATACTTCTATCTACAACTTGGAAGTAAAAATGGATCAAATTTCTCAAGCGTTGAATACTCGCCCTAAGGGGGCACTACCAAGTGATACGGTAGTAAACCCGAAGGGTGGAAACAATACAGGTCATGCTATGGCGGTGACCACAAGAAGCGGTAGAGGTGGAGATACAAGTACCTCCATTCCAAGAAAGATTGTGAATAATAATTTGGTTGTGCAAGAAGATGATGAGATCCAAGCCAATGATGAGAATGTAAATGATGAAGTGAGGATAGAAATTGATGACACCGTGGAGGAGACACAAAATGATGTGAACTCGTCTAAGGAACACGTGATAGACATACCAAAAACGGTAGTGCCCAAAGCCAAGGACCCTTTGCCAAAGCCTCCTCCACCGTATCCTCAAAGGTTCGAAAAGCAAAACAACGAGAACCAATTCAATAAATTCATTGATATGATGAAAAAGTTTGTCCATACATGTACCTTTGGTTGAAGCTCTAGAACAAATGCCGGGATATGCCAAGTTCATGAAGGACTTGGTAACAAAGAAGAGGACAGTGAACTGTGAGATGATCAAAATGACACATCAAGTGAGTGCCATTGTGCATTCCATGGCTCCAAAGCTAGAAGATTCCGGTGCCTTTACAATTCCATGCACTATCGGTAGTGCCAATTTTGCCAAAGCTTGTGCGATTTGGGAGCGAGCATTAATTTGATGCCATATTCTGTGTTCAAGACATTGGGGATTGGGCAACCAAGACCTACTTCCCTGAGGATGCAAATGGCGGACCGAACAATGAAGAGGCCATTGGGGATAATTGATGATGTGCTAGTTCGGGTCGACAAGTTCATACTTCCCGCAGATTTTTTGATACTCGACTGTGAGGTTGACTATGAGGTGCCAATCATATTAGGGAGACCTTTTTCTAAAAACAGGGAAGGCATTGGTTGATGTGGAAGCTGGGGAGCTTACCTTCCGGGTGGGCGATGAAAAGGTTGTGTTCCACATGTACAAGTCAATGAGGCAGCCTAATAGCAACGAAGTATGCTCTTTTGTGGATCTTGTGACGAAGGTGATTTCTGATGACACGAGTGCTATGATCAATGTGGAAGATCCTCTGGAAGCTGTGTTGTTAAATCATGAGGATGATAAGAAGGCAAGCCTGATAGAATATGCAAATGCTTTGCAAGGAATGGGATCCCACACATATGGACCCTGTAAACTTTCCTTGGACCTTGAGAACCGGAAGACTCCGCCAACAAAGCCCTCAATCGAGGAGCCACCAACATTAGAGTTGAAGCCCTTGCCTTCACACCTCAGTTATGAGTTCTTAGGCCCTTATTCCACATTACCTATTATTCTTTCTTCGTGCTTAACTAACGTGCAGGTAGATTCCACCATTGCGGTGCTTCAAAGAAGGAAGAAGGCAATATGTTGGACATTGGCGGATATTTGGGGTATAAGCCCC
>AWOL01S0025813.1:11650-21915 GCA_000715115.1 Nicotiana otophora | reverse complement strand
TGAACCCAAACAACCTAAAATTTTGTCGGCCCGTCAAAAACTACCTAAGGAACAATAGTCACCGCCCCACCATAGCCATTACTCGTTTTTTTTGCGTTTTAGGGCCATAAAACAGGAATTCCATCTGATTCTCATATTTTCATGTGCTATAGCCCACGCCTCCTGCATGGGCCTAGACAACCGTACCCGGACCGCCTAAATATTTTTTGGCCTATCAAAATTTGCCTAAGAAACAATAGTCACCGCCTCGCCTTGACCGTTTCTCGTTTTACGGCGTTTTAGGGCCATAAAACTGGAATCCTGCCAGATTCCCACATTTCATGTGCTATAGCCCACACTTTCTGCATAGGCCCAGGCCATCGGACCCGGACAACCTAAAATTTTACCGTCCCATAAAAAATGACCTAAGGAACAATGGTCACCGCCTTGCCATGATCATTACTCGTATTTTGGTGTTTTATGGCCATAAAATCGGAATTCCGCCCGATTCCTAGATTTTTGTGTGCTATAGCCCACGCATCCTGCATGGGCCCAGGCCACCGGACCAGACCGACTAAAATTTTGTCGGCCCATAAAAAATGACCTAAGGAAAAATAGTCACCGCCTCCCCACGACCGTTACTCATTATTTAGCGTTTAAGGGCCATAAAATTAGAATTTCGCCCGATTCTCAGTTTTTCGTGTACTATAGCCCGCGCCTCCTATATGGATCTGGACCACCTAANACAACAACAACAACAACAACCCAGTATAATCCCACTAGTGGGGTCTGGGGAGGGTAGTGTGTACGCAGACCTTACCCCTACCCTGGGGTAGAGAGGCTGTTTCCAAATGACCCTCGGCATCCTTCCCTCCAAGAACTCCCCACCTTGCTCTTGGAATTTAGAAGTATTAATTTCTCTGTGCTACCGGTCCCAAGGAACAAAGTAGTCTTTAAGATTAATAGCTACAAGAAGACAGAGCAAGGAGAGCTACTGAACCTTAAAACAAAACGAAATATATATATATATATATATATATATATATAATGTTTTTTAGATATTAGTATATTTTTAGTGTTGATATCATGGTGAAATATTACTCTAAAATTTAGTTGATTTGACCATCACAGTCAAAGTAGGACATGTTATGGAAATAACGACTGGAATTCAGGGCGATTTTAAAATTTTCGTGTGTTATAGCCTATGCTTTTTGCATGGGCCCGGGCTACTGAACCCAAACAACCTAAAATTTTGTCGGCCCGTCAAAAACTACCTAAGGAACAATAGTCACCGCCCCACCATAGCCATTACTCGTTTTTTTTGCGTTTTAGGGCCATAAAACAGGAATTCCATCTGATTCTCATATTTTCATGTGCTATAGCCCACGCCTCCTGCATGGGCCTAGACAACCGTACCCGGACCGCCTAAATATTTTTTGGCCTATCAAAATTTGCCTAAGAAACAATAGTCACCGCCTCGCCTTGACCGTTTCTCGTTTTACGGCGTTTTAGGGCCATAAAACTGGAATCCTGCCAGATTCCCACATTTCATGTGCTATAGCCCACACTTTCTGCATAGGCCCAGGCCATCGGACCCGGACAACCTAAAATTTTACCGTCCCATAAAAAATGACCTAAGGAACAATGGTCACCGCCTTGCCATGATCATTACTCGTATTTTGGTGTTTTATGGCCATAAAATCGGAATTCCGCCCGATTCCTAGATTTTTGTGTGCTATAGCCCACGCATCCTGCATGGGCCCAGGCCACCGGACCAGACCGACTAAAATTTTGTCGGCCCATAAAAAATGACCTAAGGAAAAATAGTCACCGCCTCCCCACGACCGTTACTCATTATTTAGCGTTTAAGGGCCATAAAATTAGAATTTCGCCCGATTCTCAGTTTTTCGTGTACTATAGCCCGCGCCTCCTATATGGATCTGGACCACCTAAAATTTTTTCAGCCCATAGAAATGACTTAAGGAATAATAGTCACCGTCTTGACATGACCGTTACTTACTTTTTGGCGTTTTAGGGGCATAAAATAGGAATTCGATTCTCAGATTTGCGTGTGCTATAGCACACACCTCATGCATGGACATGAGCCACCAGACCCGGACCGCCTAAAATTGTATCAGACCATCAAAAACGACTTAAGGAACAATAGTCACCGCTTCTTCATGACTGTTACTTGCTTTTTGGCATTTGATGGCCATAAAATTAGAATTCTGTCCGATTTCCAGATTTTCATGTGCTATAGTCCATGCCTCCTGCATGTAGAGCCTTCAATATGGGTTTGGTCCGTTGGGCCAGCATAGTCCAGCCTGTGATTTAGTAGGGTTGGGCTAGAATTTTCGGATCTCATTTAAAAATGAGGCTTTTAAGCCAGGCCCGAGTAAGCTCGTAGACCGTGAGGCTGGGATGGGCCGGCCCGTGGGCCTAATAAAAATATTTATTTAAAATATATGAAATATAAAAAGTATATTGCCTCTAGCGATGGAAAGTCAGAATTGAATCTTTACTTAGTGGAACCAAAGCTTGATCTTGAGAAGTTTCAAGAGATGGATGTTGTCATGTATTGGAAGGACCATTCTAGAAATTGTCCCGATATTTCAGTGATGGCGCGTGATGTACCAAGTATTCCTATTACCAATATAGTATCGGAATCAACATTTAGCATTGGTGGACGTGTTGTTACAAAGTATAGAAGTTACATCCATTGTGAAAATGTCCAATCACTTGTTACTACTCGATATTGGTTGCACGATATTTCCCAAACTCAAACTGGTACTCCCTCCGTTTCAATTTATGTGAACTTATTTCCTTTATTGTCCGTGCCAAAAAGAATGACCTTTTCCTTATTTGGAAATAATTTACATTTATGTAATGATTTATAGCCACACAAAATATATGTGCCTCATTTTACACCACAGGTTCAAAAGTCTTCTCTCTTTTCTTAAATTCTGTGCCCAATCAAATGGGTTCACATAAATTGAAATGGAGGGAGTAATATTTTTTATGTGAATTTGAGTATTATTAGATTTTTAAAATTTAATTATTCTTAATATTTAACTAATTAATATTGCATATGAATTGTAGATGTAGATAAAAGTGAAGATGTTAAGAAAACCTTGTCACAAGCGGATTCAAATGTGTTTGATGAAGATGATGTGTTGGATATCCCATAGGCGTCATGAACGTTCTCTTGAATAGTTTGTTTTGCGTTTTGACTTTTAATGAATGAAATATAGTCTTGTCTTTTATTTTTTAGTGTTTATTGTGATATATTGGAACAATATAAAAAGTTATTAAGTTTTGCGAAATTTTTCAAATAAGATATTTTTTAACTTTTAAATAATTATCTTTTTTTAGGTCAAAACTTAAAAAAAAATATAAAATTTTATTTAAAAAAATGATGGGCCATCGTGTGGGGGCTCGCGACCCACATAGGGCTGGGATGGGATGACCATTATAAGGCCCATCAAAGTGGTGGGCTAGCCCAGCCCGTCAATTACTAAAGCCCACGTGGGTTGAGCTGGACTAACCCGGCCCGATCTATATTGACAGCTCTACCTGCATAGGCAAGAGCAACCGGGCCTGGACCGCCTAAAATTTTGCCGGCCCATCATAAACGACTTAAGAAACAATAGTCACCGTCTTGCCATGACTGTTACTCACCTTTTAGCGTTTTAAGGACATAAAAATGGAGTTTCACCTGATTCTCAGATTTTCGTGTGCTATAACCCACACCTATTGTATGGGCCCGGGTAATCGGACCCAAACCGCTTAAAATTTTGTCGGCCCATAAAAAATGACCTAAGGAACAATAGTCACCGCCTCGCCGTAACCGTTACTCGTTTCTTGACGTTTTACGGCCATAAAACTGGAATTCCGCCCGATTCCAAGATTTCATATGTTATAGCCCACGCCTCCTGCATGGGTCCGGGCCACCGGACTCGGACAACCTAAAATTTTTTCGGTCCATCAAAAACGGCATAAGTAACAATAGTCACCGCCTCGTCATGACCGTTACTCGTTTCTTTGCGTTTTAGGGTCATAAAATCGGAATTCCGCCCGATTCTAAGATTTCGTATGCTATAGCCCACGTCTCCTACATGGGCCTGAGTCACCAGAACCAGATCACCTAAAAATTTTCCGGCCCATCAAATATGACCTAAGTAATAATAGTCACTGCCTTGCCTTGACCGTTACTCGTATTTTGGCAATTTAGGGCCATAAATTCAGAATTTCGCCTAATTCCTAGATTTTTATGTACTATAGCCCACGCCTCCTGCATGGGCTAGGGCTACTGGACCCGGACCATCTAAAGTTAGCCGGCCCATCAAAAATGACATAAGGAACAATAGTCACCACCTCGCCATGACCGTTACTCATTGTTTGGCAATTTAAGGCCATAAAATTGAAATTCTGCCCATTTCTCAGATTTTCGAGTACTATAACCCACACCTCCTACATGGTCCCGAACCACTAGACCCGAACAGCCAAAACATCTTTCGGCCCATAAGAACGATCTAGGGAACAATAGTCACCGCCATGCCATGACCGCTACTCATTGTTTGGCGTTTTAGGGCCATAAAACAGGAATTTAATTCCCAGATTTTCGAGAGCTATAGCCCACGCCTCATGCATGGGCCCAGGCCACCGGACCCAGACTACCTAAACTTTTATTGGCCCATCAAAAACTACCTAAGGAACAATAGTCACAGCTTCGCCATGACCGTTACTTGTGTTTTGGCGTTTTTGGGCCAAAAAACTCTAATTCTGCCTGATTCCCAAATTTTCATGTAGCCTCCTGCATGGGCCCGGTCCACCGGACCCGAACCGCCTAAAATTTTGCCAGACCATCAAAAATGACCTTAGAAACAATAGTTACCACCTCGCCACGACCGTTACTCGTTTTTTGGCGTTTTATGGCCATAAAATTAGAATTCTGCCTGATTTCTAGTTCTTTTTATGCTATAGCCCATGCTTCCTGCATATGCCCGCGCTACCATACCCGGACTGCCTAAAATTTTATCGGTCAATTAAAAATGGCCTAAGGAACAATAGTCACCGCCTCGCCATGATGGTTACCATTTTTTAGCATTTGATGGCGATAAAACTGGAATTCCGCCTTATTCTCAGGTTTTCGTGTGCAATAGCCCACGCATCCCAACCGGGACCTGGCCACGTAAAATTTTGTCAGCAACGTAAGAAACAATAGTCACTGTCTTGCCATGACCGTTACTCATTGTTTGGCATTTTAGAGCCATAAAACTCGAATTTCGCCCAATTCCTAGATTTGTGTGTGCTATATCCCAAGCCTACTAGATGGGACCGAACAACCGGACCCAGAAACCATAATATTTTGCTGACCCATAAAAAATTACCTAAGGAATGATAGTCACCGCCTCGCCATGGCCATTCGGGTTTTGGCGTTTTAGGGCTATAAACCTAGAATTTCCCCCGTGTAACGACTCAGCCAGTCGTTTTGGGAGTAATAGCCTCGATCCCCTATTTACTGATTTTCCCGTATCATCTTATGCTTATGTGACTTTCCGGGAGGTTTGTTCTTGGTTTTAGAGTGATTTGGGACACTTAGTCCCTAAAACGGAAGCTTAAGTTCTAGGATTTTGACCGTAGTTGGAACTGTGTGAAGACGTCTCTGGAATGGAGTTTCATCGGTTTCATCATCTCCGTTGGATAATTTTGTACTTAGGAGTGTGTCCAGATTGTGAATCGGAGGCCTGCAGCTGAATTAGGCTTGAAATGGCGAAAGTTGAATTTTTGGGAAGTTTGACCGAAAGTGAACTTTTTGATATTGGGGTCGGATTCTAATTTCGGAAGTTGGAGTAGGTCTGAAATGCCAAATATGACTTGTGTACAAAATTTGAGGTCAATCAGACATGATTTGATACGTTTCAGCATCAGTCGTAGAAGTTTGAAGTTTCAAAGTTCATTAAGCTTGAATTGGGGTGTGATTCATGTTTTATTGTTGTTTGATATGATTTGAGGGCTCGACTAAGTTCGAATAGGTTTTTAGAACTTGTTCATATATTTGGTTGAGGTATCGGGGGTCTCGGGCGGATTCCGGGTGGTTAGCGGACTAGAATTTGACTTGGGAGTATTGCTGAAGCATCACAACTTCTGGTGTCAACGCACCTGCGGTGGGGTTGGCCGCAGGTTCGGACACACACATGCGAGAGGCCAAGCGCAGAAGCGGGATTGAGGAAGTAGCCAGGGGTCGCATATGCGAGGGAATTGCCGCATCTACGAGCCCGCATATGCCCTTTAAGTTTCGCAGATGCGGAGAGTGAGCTGGAAGGGGAGTCCGCAGTAACGAACATTTGTTCGCACTCGCGCACTCGCAAGTGCGGCCATTCGATCGCAGAAGCAGACCCAGGTGTGTAAGTCAAGTCCGCACCTGCGATGGAGTTCGGCATCGCAGGTGCGACTATGGGTCCGCAGGTGCGAGATCACTGGGCAGGAAAGGGGAAATTACGAGAGTTTGATCTCATTTTCACTTTGGGACTTTGAGAGCTCGCATTTAGGCGATAATTTGAGGGATTTTCAGAGGAAACTATTGGTTAATGATTCTTAACTCATTTATGATTATATTCCACTAATCTATCGTTAATTTCATCTTTTAATTAAAGATTTGGGTTGAGAAAATTACAGAAAAAGTTGGAAAGTTCTTCAACCGAACTTGTGGGTTTTGATTGCAATTTTGGTATCAGATTTGAGTAATTTTGATATGGGTGGACTCGTGGTTGGATGGATGTTCATATTTTGTGACTTTTACCCGATTCCGAGATATGGGCCTGAGTCGACCTTTTGGGGCGATTTTCGAAATTCTCGTTAAAGTCTTGATTTTATTAATTTTATTAGTTTATTATAGTTGTATTTATAGAATGTGATTGGTTTTGGATGGATTTGGGCCATGCAGAGTCAGAAAGTCGAGGAAAAGACATTCTTACTGATTAATTGAGCTTGGTTCGAGGTAAGTGGCTTGCCTAACCTTGTGTGAGGGAAATTCCCTTAGGATTTGGTACTGTTGTGATACTTCTGTGATATGTGAGTACCGTGTACGCGAGGTGACGAGTGCGTACACAGGCTAATTTTTATAAAACCTGGTTTTTACTGAGCAATAACCTGTTACAGCTTAATTGCGTTATACCAGTATGTGTAGTTATCATGTTAGCCTATTATCGCATGTCTACGTATCTTAATTGCTTATTTGAAACCTGTATATCATGCTTAGTTGATTTATTGTTTTTCCTTGACTTGTATTTAGTCATAAAATGTAGGATTTCTTGCTGTAATTGTTGTTTCCATCGACTTCGAGCTGTGTGTTTACTTTTGGGACTACGAGGTAGTACCTCGGGAGATCCCCTGTCGCATATTTACTTTTGGGACTACGATGAGGTACCTCAGGAGTTTCCCCTACATATTTACTTTTGGAACTACGAGGCGGTACCTCGGGAGATCCCCCTGCATATTTACTTTTGGGACTACTAGGCGGTACCTCAGGAGATCCCCGGTTGAGCATTTACTTTTGGGACTACGAGACGGCATCTAGGAAGTGCCCCCGTTGTTTATCCCTATGTGATGTGCTGTTATCTTTCTGTAGTTTCTCCTCGTTAAATTTCCAGCCTCTTATTACATTGCTATATTTTTCTGCCTTAAATTATTATATACCAATAGGGCCCTTACCTGAACTCGTCACTATTCTACCGAGGTTAGGCTTGACAATTAGTGGGTACCATTGTGGTGTACTCATGGTACTCTTCTGCACATGTTTTGTGTACAGATCCAGTTACCTCATACTAGCCAAGCTATTAGTTGCGTACTTGCTGCTGCTCCGGAGACTTCAAGGTATATCTGTCAGCATCCGCAGACGTCGGAGTCCCCGTCTATCCCTTTTATGTTGTTCCTCCTTTATTTCTTGTAGTTACTGATGTATAGAAACAATTAGACAAATTCTTAGAGCTTGTGACTTATGATTGCCGGGTTTTGGGAATATTGTTATACTCGAGCTGCTGATTACTTGTACCTGCCGAGCGACATTTTTCTGTTATATAGTTATCTGATGAAAATTAGTTGTTGATTCTGTCTTTATTTTTTATTTTTCCGCAATTGTTAGGCTTACCTAGTTGGAGAGACTAGGTGCCGTCACGACATCTTACGGAGAGAGAAATGGGTCGTGACAGCGCGATTCCCTGATTTTTATATGCTATAACCCACATCTCCTGCATGGGCCCGGGCTACCAGACCCGGACTGTCTAAAATTTTTCCGGCCCATAAAAAGCGACCTTAGAAACAATAGCCACCACCACGCCATGACCGTTACTCGTTCTTTGGCGTTTTAGGGCCACAAAACTAGAATTCCTCCCGATTTCCAGATTTTTGTGTGTTATAGCCCACGCCTCATTTAGGGGCCCTCGCCATCGGACCCGGTCTTTCTAAAGTTTTTCCAGCCCATCAAAAATAACCTAAGGAATAATAGTCACCGCCTCGCCAGGAACGTTACTCAGTTTTTGGCATTTTAGGGCCATAAAACTAGAATTTCGCTCGATTCCTTGATTTTCATGTGTTATAGCCCACGCCTCCTGCATGGGCCTGAGCCATCGGACCTGGACCGTCTAAAATTTTGCTGGCCCATAAAAAACAACAACAATAGTCACTGCCTCGCCATGACTGTCATTTAATGTTTGATATTTTAGGGATATAAAATAATAATTCCGCCTAGTTCCCAACTTTTCGTGTGCTATTGTCCACGCCTCCTGTATGCGCCTGGGCCACCAGAATCGGACCACCTAAACTTTTGCCGCCCTATCAAAAATGACCTAAGGAACAATAGTCACCACCTCATCATGACCGTTACTCATTTTTTAGTGTTTTAGGGCCATAAAACTAAAATTTCGCCTAATTCTTAAATTTTCGTGTGCTATAGCCCAACCCTCCTATATTGGCCCGATTGATAACTTCCAAATTCACTACTAAAAAGTAAATAGACACGCTCGCATGTAATATAATTTACCCAACTATAAGTCAGGGTTGAATCCCACAGAGAACAATATGTAGGCGATTAGGAATGTAAGAGAATTATCACTTATTATGCAATGTCAAACACTTAGAATGGTTGTTTAGAAAATATTATAGCTAAATGCGAAAATGTAAACTAACCTAGAAAGCAAGTAAAATGATCAATTCAACTCTCTTCATGGCATTAAAGAGCCTAGGGTTAGCTAATCCATTTGGAAACATTAAAGAGCAAGAATAATTAAAGAAATAATAACTCACTTCATAATTAAAAAACATCATTCAATACATAAGCACAACAAGATATTTAATCCACACTTTAAATATGAATATTTCCATAAACTAGATTCAAGTGTTGGAAAAAATACTACACACTTAAATATTCAATACAAAGCAAGAGAATAAAGAAATGAGCATAAATGAGTAAGCAATTCTCAACCAAAAGCTTCAAATCTTCAAGACCCAAGTGTGTGTCCCTAGCTCCAAAACTTGTCTTCTCTAGTCTAGGAACTGAAAATAAGCCAAGACTCAGTTTTCAATAAGCTAGGTTGTGTATTTGTGGGTTTGGAATAGAGAGGATGTGAATTTCCAAGTCCACACAAGTTTGAAGTCTGTTGGCCGCACCTGTGGAATTATCCACGCAGATGCGGATAACTTATCGCAAAAACGAACATTGAAGGGAAACTCTGACTCCGCATAAGCGGGCTTGCATGCGCAGAAATAATTCTTCTTTCGTAGATGACCTCCCAGGGAAGGAAGCTTAATTTCGCAGATGCGGCCTTCCACCTCGCAGATGCGAGGTCGCATATGCGGACAGTGTTCCGCAGATGTGGAATCACTGAAGGATTTTGCACTTTAGTACTCTTTTTTGCTCAATTCCACTTCAATTGAATTCAACTCTCTTCATGGCATCATTTACCTAAATATCTAGCAATACACACAATAAATAACCTCATATTATAATTAAAAGGCGCAAAATATAAAGAAAAGTGACTAAAATAAGTGGTAACATCACCGCTCATCAACACCCCCAACTTAAAGCTTTTGCTTGTCCTCAAGAAAATCAAAACCAACAATTCAATGAGGTTCTACTATTTAAAGCACAACTAGTATTGCTATCATTTACAAATCACATTCTCCAATTAAGCACCATACTTATGGATTTGGTTGATACTAGTAATTAGGCTCAACCATGTGAATCTCAACCAAACAACTCCCTTATTTAAAATCAACTTAAAGAAATA
>AWOL01S0025809.1:0-18404 GCA_000715115.1 Nicotiana otophora | reverse complement strand
TTATTGTGTACATAAACCGTTTACGTAATTCTAAATGCACAATTATATTTGAAATCGGTCTGAATAAAACGAAATGTGAATATTATGAATTCATATATAATCGACTTTTAAATTGTTTGAGATTGTGAATATTGAGTGCATGTTGACTGATGAAAGGTTAGAGAGAAACATAGCCAGTGTCATATATAAACGTAAATTAAGCGCATGACTTTTGACTTTTTGGCGTCAAGCTCGAAAAGCCTTGTTGTATTATTTTGAACAAGACCCAGATTTTGGCTTTTTATGAAAATTTGGATGGAAAATGAGGGGTAGGATTGTCGTTTGGTGGTTGGTGATTTTGAATTTTTGGGTAATTTTGAAGGACCTTAAATTTAGGAAGTTGGCAGAGAAGCAAAATGGTAAGGAGGAGGGTTCGTGGAAACAGAAAGAGACAACTCGTTTTAGACTCTAGTTTTTGCAGATTTTCAATATATCTTTTTACGTTCATTTTTTTTACTATTTTGTGCAGAGTTTTCAATGTATTTTTTCATCCACTATTTTACTATTTTGTCCAGAGTTTTCGGGTGTTATGGCATCAGCATTAGGCTACAAGTCAAATAAGTTTTCCTGGTGATCTAGGAGCTTCATTTATAACCTTTGTTTCTTTCTTTCTCATCTGGTCTTTACTAGCAATACGTTGTATGAATTTAATGTTTTTCTATAAACAGTGTATTTTATAAACTAGTTAAGCCAAAAAAATGGTTCAAAAATTTCTTTGTTTGATAATCGAAAAATCGCCGAGAGCCGGTGGCCCGCAATTAGAAACCGGTTGGATTGGCGCACTATTAGAAACTCGGTATATGCTGAGCCAGTCCCTCTACCCTTCTCCATTGAAATAACAATTACTGACATTGTTTTATTTTCTGTTAACTCATGAACTCTGGATCCCGTATTCAGAAATTGCGTTATCTCATATTTTTTGCACTTACTAATAGATTACTAATCATTATGATATTGAGGTATCAACTCATATAGTATATATATGTTTTGGTTACGGTTAATATTAATGATTTGATTGTGTAAAATTTTGTAGCACTAACAAGTCATCCTTGTTGCTGTCATACTATTATGAAACGCGGAAATTATAGTTCTGGGAAAAAGGGAGGGAGTAAACAATTTAGAAGTTTGCACTTTTTAATAAAAAGGATGTGGCAACTTTGAGGACTTGAATGGGGTGTGGTACTTTTGTTGTGTATATTTAGTACTAGTGTTCATCATTTTAACGAGAAAAACACCTTTATATAGTGGTTCCAGTACCTTAGATTAAAATAATTCCATTGTTTCTTTTTTCAAGCCTTAAACTGAAACCACAACATGTGTTTTTCCTAAAGTTGTTTTTTAAAGTTTGTACTTTAGCTAGATGCTTTGGGTCCCCCGTAAAGAGAAAAATCGTGAGATTAAGATGGGTTCTTTTTTCAAGTATCATTGTTGAAGTGGGACAGAAAAGAATATTGCATATTTATATTTTACCAACCCCATTTTTAAATACTTATTTCAGTTGCATCTGAAGTACGTGCTGTGCACTTTGGAGCATTAGATTTACTTGTCACATGGGAAATGTGTAAATCTTTGGCCTTAAGGATTATCTATTTTACAGCCAAAAATTTTATAGAGTTCCTAATATGTGCTATATAAGGTAATTCCAGATAGTTTAATTGGTGTTGGACATGATCATGATATGCAGGTATTGAAGATTTTGGCTGTTTCTTGTTGATTTGGAGTTGTTTTATCTAAGCTCAGATATGGCTACACCAGCAGCACCCCTGAAATGTCCACCACCTATGAAAGCTACCTCTAATGGAGTATTCCAAGGGGACGATCCGTTGGATTATGCACTTCCTCTTGCCATTGTACAGATATGTTTAGTACTTGTTCTCACTCGTGTTCTTGCCTATCTTCTCCGGCCATTGAGACAGCCACGTGTTGTTGCTGAGATTATTGTGAGTGTTTCTTGCTTTTTGCTTTCATTCTTTTATGAAGTCAACTACATTTGGCTCCATGTGCATGGAAACATTTAACATTGTGGAATAGAATGATTTGTGTTTTATTCCAGTTATGAAAGTTCTTTAATGAACTCAACTACATTTAGATGATATTTGGAGATTCTTGCATATTTCTGCTCACATGATTTACTGCTCTATCGGAACAACTATTAGTAACAGACTAACAGTCTTAGCTCTGGTGCAAGAAAGAGGTGACATTGGATGTTTTTGTTTTTGTCAGGGAGGAATTTTACTAGGTCCATCTGCTCTAGGTCGCAACGAGAAGTATCTGCATACAATATTTCCACCAAAGAGCCTAACAGTGTTGGATACTTTAGCAAACTTTGGCCTCCTTTTCTTTCTTTTCCTGGTTGGGCTGGAGTTAGATCCGAAGTCTCTTCGTCGGACTGGGAAGAAAGCTCTATGTATTGCTGTTGCTGGAATCAGTCTCCCCTTTGTATTAGGAATAGGAACATCCTTTGCTCTCAGAGCTACTATATCAAAAGGGGTTAATCAAGGCCCTTTTCTGGTGTTCATGGGAGTGGCCCTCTCTATCACTGCCTTCCCTGTTTTGGCTCGTATTCTAGCTGAGCTCAAACTTTTAACAACAGATGTTGGTCGAATGGCCATGTCTGCTGCAGCAGTCAATGATGTGGCTGCATGGATTTTGCTTGCTCTTGCTATTGCCCTCTCAGGTACTACTAGTTCTCCCCTTATTTCGCTTTGGGTCCTTTTGTGCGGGGCTGGTTTTGTGATACTCTGCATATTCATTGGTCCTCCTATATTCAAATGGATGGCTAGACGTTGTTCGGATGGTGAGCATGTAGATGAGATATATGTGTGTGCTACACTAGCAGCAGTTTTGGCTGCAGGATTTGTCACTGATACTATTGGTATTCATGCCTTATTTGGGGCTTTTGTGCTTGGAGTTCTTGTACCCAAGGAAGGACCATTTGCAGGCGCACTAGTGGAAAAAGTAGAGGATCTTGTGTCCGGTTTATTCCTTCCTCTCTACTTTGTTTCTAGTGGATTGAAAACGAACGTAGCCACTATTCAGGGGGCTCAATCATGGGGTCTTCTTGTTCTTGTCATATTTACATCATGCTTCGGGAAGATTGTTGGCACCATTGTCGTCTCACTCCTTTGCAAGATGCCTATGCAGGAGGCTCTGACTCTTGGTTTCTTGATGAATACTAAAGGTTTAGTCGAGCTCATTGTTCTTAATATTGGCAAAGACAGAGGGGTATGTATCTTCACACTTCACTTCTAATTTGTTGAATTCATGAGTTTATTAGTTCTAAGCTTACATGGTTTTGGCTGATCATTTTTGCAGGTACTGAATGATCAAACATTTGCCATCATGGTGTTGATGGCTCTCTTCACAACGTTCATCACAACTCCTATTGTGATATCAATATACAAGCCAGCTAAATTAGCTGTCACTGAATACAAGCATAGAACAATAGAGAGGAAAGACACGAGCAAACAAGTCCGAATGTTGACATGTTTCTACAGCACAAGAAACATTCCCACACTGATCAATCTCATTGAAGTTTCTCGAGGAACTGAGAAGAGGGAAGGACTTCGCGTCTATGCCATGCACCTTATGGAGCTTTCCGAAAGGTCATCAGCAATCTTGATGGTCCACAAGGTTAAAAGGAATGGGCTTCCCTTTTGGAATAAAGGGGAGGTTGCAGATTCTAACCAAGTAGTGGTTGCTTTTGAGACATTTGAGCATCTTAGCAAAGTGTCTATCCGACCAACAACAGCAATCTCTCCCATGAATAGCATGCATGAGGACATTATTACTAGCGCCGAGAGAAAGAGGGTAGCCATGATAATTCTCCCATTTCACAAGCACCAGCGACTTGATGGACATTTCGAAACAACCAGAACCGATCTTAGGCATGTGAACCGCAGAGTTCTTCAGCACGCACCGTGTTCAGTCGGTATCTTGGTCGACAGAGGTCTCGGTGGAGCATCTCATGTATCTGCTAGCAATGTCGACTTTACAATAACTATCTTGTTCTTCGGTGGCCATGATGACCGTGAAGCACTTGCTTATGGTGTGCGTATGGCTGAGCACCCCGGTGTCACACTAGTCGTGGTACGTTTTGTTGTCGACCCTGAGGTTGCTGGTGGCAGTGTCAAGATAGACATCAACCAGAACTCCAGCCTTGAGGCTCAACCAGAGGACGAAGTGTTACTTTCCGGATTGAAACAGAGAATCTCAAAGGACGGATCGATCAAATACGAAGAGAGGACAATCAAGGATGGTGCAGAAACTTTTGAAGCAATAAAGTCATATAACAGATGCAATCTATTTCTAGTTGGAAGAATGCCTGAAGGTCAAGTGGTTGCAGCTTTGAATAAAAAGAGTGAATGTCCAGAATTGGGGCCTATAGGAAACTTGTTAATATCCTCTGAATTTTCAACAACAGCATCTGTTTTGGTGGTGCAGCAATATCGCAGCCAATTATCTCAAGATTCATTGAGTTCTTTGGAGGATGGAGAATCATCAGAAGGAAATGAGTCGAACTAAAACAGTGGAAATAGTAACTCACTCGTATTTTGACATATTTTCACAAGTTCACAATGTACAATAATAGAAAAGAGGGAATTACCAAATAAGGAAAGTTTATGTGTGTGTATATATATATATATATATATATCTTTGGCATTTCCTCATTGTTACCTTCTGCATTAATCTTGTTATCATGTTCTGCAGAATGTTAAAGTTTCTATGAAGATTTTCATCAAGCATCTCAATAAACTGTACTCTATATTTGCATTTTTCCATTAACTATTCAAGTATTTTGGTTGGTGTTTTGTTTAAAAAAACAAAACTTAACAATAAAAACACAAAAAGATATTTCACAAAGAATAATACAATTGCTAGATTTTCTTATGCATTCGAACAAGGCGTATGCACCTTATACCATGGGATGTCACGGGACACCGCTCGCACTGCTAATTATTATAGTGATTTATTCGTTACTTTAAAATATGACACAGTTTATGTAAAATCCAACTTACATCACTTACCGTGGAAGTTCAGCAAGTGTACGGAGCAGATTATCCAAAATATATAATACTACATTAATGGCTTATATTATTTTCCACCAACAGTACAAAATAAGAATCATTTTTGTAAAAGCAAACCAAAATTCTTGTTGCTTGCCCCACCACATTACCATTCTCCAGAATGGAAAAACTCTGGTATATATAAAGTAACTTCGTCATCATAGAAAGGTACAGTTGATAATTTTCGACGTGTCCAACGTAATAAATTATGAATGTGATCCTAAAAGTTGTCAATTTGAAGAATTAATAAATATAAATATTTTAATCTCTATTCTCACGAGACAGGTAATAATCCGAATAACAATTTCACAAATTCAAACTTCAGTGATCAAAAGGTTATTGATGTCTAATTTAATATTCTATACTTCTCCGATCCAAAATAAATGTCGTTTTAGCTAAATTAATTGGTTCAAGTTTTCCCCTAATCTACCCCGCTCCAATAGATTATCTATATAATTTTCTAAAATCTATGAGGAGATGAAAATGGTAATTTGAGGAGAAATAACCGGTAATCTAGTATAACTATTATTATTAATGCTATTAAATAATTTTCTTAATGAGTATACCGAAAATCTTAAAAGACACTTATTTTGGAGTAACTCAACCTAATTGATCTGGTGTTCTTCGTTGAACAAAAGATTGTATAATGCAAAACGATAAAGATTTGTGACTTAGTCATTTTTATGTCATTTCAACGACAATTATTTTTTGAAATGTACAAATGAAACATTTGGTTAAAGCAAATGGACTAAATTTAAACGTGTATTTTGTTTGCTAACACGCATCTTCAACTGATTTGCTAGCATTTTTTCTTTGGCATAATTATTTTGACCCACAACAAAAAACTAGAGCAATCGCCGAAAGATCAACTTTTTCACAAATAATACATCATGCTCTGAATTTAATTACTACTAAAGCAACGTTGGTGCTGACTTTATGGCCTTAATTTATTTCTAATAATTTTGAATTAACTAATATATGGAAACCCTACTTAACAATGATTGGTTCCTATAGTCTCTCAAAGACTTGAGAAGTAAAATGATTCATCTCCTAAGCATAATGAAAGGTTGAACTAATTGTAGAATAGTAGCATAATAATTGAATCCATGATATTGGTGGGATAATGGGCAACCCAGTGTATAGAGTATTTCGCATTCAAGTAAGGCTTGGGGAAGGGCATACCCAAGAGGATGTAATGTAGGCGGTCTGCCCTAATTCAAGTATTAGTGGCTGATTTTACGTTTCGAACCCGTGCCCTATGGGGTCACACGGAGACTAATTTACCGTTGCTCCAAGGTCTCTTCCCATGATGTTGTTTGGATGATGTAGATCATTTTCTAGAGTAATTTTCACAAAATACTATAGTTTAGAGCCTAATTACCATACTTAACTATAGCTTGCCTAATTATATCATCTTACTGTTCAAACGAATACAACATGTATCAATTGTATTCGTACGTGCAACGAATACAACCAAAGCGAAATACAGAAATTTTTTTTAGATTGCTTTCATTGAGAGTCAAACTCAAGACTTAAGCTTACTAAGCGGGCACTCTAACCAACTAAGCTACGAGAGCTTGTTGCTCTCTTGTTTCAGTTTAAAACAACCAATCTCTTGTTTCAGTACTACCGGTGGATTTGTTATAAAATTCAAATACAAATTATAATTTTCTGAAAGTAAAACTACGAATGATAAATATAATATATATGTTTGTTGTATCGCATAATTTTTTCTATTTTCTAATAATGTTGAAGTACAACTAACCAATATTGAAACCCTACTTGACTAAAAAAAAGGATCCTAATGTCTCTAAAGACTTGAGAAAGGAAAATTATAAGGACTCCTTGGTATAATGAAAGGTTGAGCTGATAGTGGAATAGTAAGCTTAATATATAATTGAATGGACTACGTTCTTTGGGAAATGGGAGATGCCAAATTTCTATGGCTCATATTTTCTTATGGTTTGTTATATGGGATCTGTCTGGCTCAATTTGGAAATTTCAAAATAAGATAGATTTGATTTAATCATATTTTGAAACATAGAATAAACTTAATCTAAATTTAACTCTACTGAATTTGGTTTCTAACCTAATTAGGTAAAAGTTAAGAAGTAATCAAAATTATATTCCTTATTAGGCAAAATTCTGAATGTGAATTAAATCTTCAAGCCTTGCATGTCTAGTACTGAAATATTGTGACAACTATCAAATATATAAAATATGCGACCGCACAAACTAACCACATAAGGCAGCAAACACAGTAGCTAATTACAGACAAAATATAACCCCAATCAAAATGATTTGCCTAACCTTAATTGCAATAAGGTAATATTATTGAAGGAATTAGTTGACTACAAAATTGCAGGTGTTATAATTGCAGGAAAAGGTCCAAATTTACCCTCTACTTTTGAATATTGTCTACATCTAACCTTCATTATACTATTCGGCCAAATTTACCTTTACCGTTATAACATCCAGTCAAATTTACCCCTACTATCAGCAAACGTCTAAATTATCCTTCAATTTTGTCAGGTGACTCAGAATCTCCCAAATCATTTTAGTTAAGTCACTTATTCTTCTTCTTGATCCACTAGTTTCAACATAGTAGGCATTTACTTGCTTTCTTGATTGAAAAAAAAAAAATAAGAGAAAGAAATATTAAAATAATACAATGGTTAGTGAATAAAGTATAGTAAATAAAAAATCTAAATTAGGTAGCTTGTCTAAATTCTAAAAATATTTATAACACCCCAGCTTTAATGAATTTGTTGCACCAAAAGTATGGAGACTTCGCAAATATTAGTGATATAAGTTGAAGTTCCTTGGAGACTTTTCATTGTCTATCACGACCCGTTTTCTGAACAAGCCGGGACCGGCACCCGATCACTAAACATGACCAAGCGAACCATCTGCGCTTATCAAATCTATCATAACTTCAAACTTTATATGCCACAAGGCCCTACTGTAATCAAATACTTTTAATTAATTTAAATATCTAAAATATACCAACTTCAAAACGTTATTCGTAGTAACTACTGAAATATTGCAAATTTATTATTAAAAACACCTGAATCTTATTCCACCGACTGTGTCTATGAAGCTTCTACTGATAAACTGACGCACTTCTCAGGACATGAGATTTCCTGGCCAGTTCTCTAAGTAAACAAAGAAATAGCTAAATAATGATGACTCAAAGGAGTACTCCACGAACAAAAGCAGAGTTCACCAATAGCACTAGAAGTGAGGGAAGTCCTAACCCATAACCTGCTCACCTGCAAAACAAGTGCCTATGTTGTACCGCAGACCAACGTAGATTCCCAAAAGAGAACGTCAGTATCATCCATTGTACTCAGTAAGTCTCAACAACAGGGGACGAAACTTTAATAAAATATACATTACGAGCAAATGTTCTAAATGCATGAAAAACATAAAGTTTCTAAGAACAATTCTAAAATAATTGCATAACAGCAGTTTATGAATATTCTAAAAGAAATTCTTTTCTTTTTCTTTCTTATAAAAAAAATACTTCACTTTATACTTCGGGAGTTCCAACTATCCTAACTTATTTCTATTTTAGTCACCGTGTGATCGGCGCGGGTTCGATCCCAACCTGATCGAATAGGCCCAATCCACGAGGTGCCACTCGTTTCATGGTTCTCAGCGCTCGTATATCATATCTTAGCCTGGCTAAGTAAATTCTCAGCAACGAGACCCTCGACTCGTGTGCTACCTACTTTGGCACAAGTAGTTTCAGGAAGTCAACGTCTTGGTCAGGACCCTCGGCCTGGACGATGAGCCCTTCTCATAATAAAGGATACTCCCAAAAATCTTTTCTTTCTAAAACTTCTTCTTGTGACTTTTCAAGTCTAAACTTTTTCTGAAACATCCTATACATACTCATGCTGATATCATTAAATGTAAAGCATGACATAAGAATGAAATAAACATTCAAAAGTATTTCTAAAGATTCTTGCTTCTTCATAAATTTTCAACATGAAAATGGCATATAAGAATAACACAAAAATCTAAAAATTTATGCACATATATCATAATAAATCATCTAAACTTCAATTCATCAAACACCCTGTATGCGTGCTTTTGTGAGTTAAATCACTTTAGTAAAGGGTTATATCAACTCACCTCAAAACTCCTTGAGCCAATACGCAGGCCCGGTCTAATTTATACCCGTCAAACAATTAATTCTACACAACCAGTGCATTTTAATTAATTTTAAAGTTTCATACCTAAACATGAAATTTAATTTTGATACAGAAAAAGAAGGAAATTAACTATTCAATTCTTACCTATCACTACTTTAGGATAATTGACAATAGAGAATTTTATTATATACCCGAGTTCAAGAATTAGTGATTTGTAAAGAACCCTAGAATTTTGGTTGCCTACGTGTGTAAGTTTCGTAGCCTTTGTGCCTGCTGCGTGAACAGAACAATGTTTTGTTTCTCTATTTCGAATTAGGCTTTTTAGCCATCCGCCTGTGAATGAACAGAGGTTTGTTCGATTAAGGCTTTAAGCATTTTGTGTGTGTGACAAACAAAATGCTTTTTTTTTTTGTTTTCTTAAAGGCATTAAGCCCTTTATTTTCCTTTCAATACCCACTTTATGGGTTAGTCACGTGACTCCCTTTTTTTTGTTTTGTTGCTTTTTGTTTTTTACTTAACTAGTATTTAATTTGACCTATTGTTAAAAATTAATAATATTAAAATTATTAATATTTTTTTAGTTGTACATTCAATTATTTATAAATAGAGAAGTAACTCAAAAGTAAATAACAAGGGTTTAAATTCGTAATAGTAGTATAATTTAAGGGAAAAAAATTTAAATTCTATACTTAGTGTGTCTTGAAGCTTTTGTAGATTTGAGTGTTACATTATCAAATTCAACTTTGCTTTAATCAAATCCCTACGCATTGTGCACTCTTAAGTTAGTTGACCGAACTCAGCTAACTAGACAATTATAAAATATATTCGAATATACATGTACATAGAGGATGAGCAGCCGCATACAATACATGACAAATAGACCCAACTGGATTCTGCAGTGTGTATATGGTTAAAAAATAATAAAAATATAAACCAATTCCAATCCCATTATCACAAGAAGAGAAGTGGGTGCAATAGTAATTAGAAATATCCACGGATAATTTGCATAGTTTAATACCTTCAACATTCACATTAATAGTAATTTCTAAAAAAAGTGGATCAAGAGAAAAAACAAGTTATTTGAATAAAAGGAATTTGAGAGATTTTGGATTACATAACGAATTGAGAAATAATTTTTAAAAGTTTGCTGATAGTATAGGTAAATTTGGCCGGATAAAATAGCGGAAGGGATAAATTTGGTTAAATAGTATAATAAAAGTTAAATGTAAACAATATCTTAAAATAGAGGGGTAAACTTGGCATATTTCCCTAATTGTATTGATTACTAAGACGTTATTTAGTGCATTCCTGTCTTTTGGTCCATCAGATCTACTGATTATGAAATATATAAATAAAAAAATAAAACTTGACCATTTCACGTTTATCGATTACTCATTGATTCTAGTTTCCAAACTATAGGTTAATTATGTAATTGTTTAATCAGCAGCATACAAATTAATAGATTCGGAAAATTACCTTAACAGCACATGAAATCTCCAAGAAAACGATGCTCAAGAGTATAGGCAGAGCCAGACTTTTAACCATATGGGTTATAGATTTTAGAACGACGATATCAAGTGCTAATGATTGAATTTTAAATTTAATATTTGTATATATTTAACGATTTTTTAATATAAATACACTATTTAAACAAAAATTACTCAGTTCGTCGAACTCGTAGCTCGACTTCTGCCTCCGGTGCGGTGCTGCTTCAGAGACAACTCTTTTGCTACATAAACTTTGGAGTATTATTTTTTATTTATTTTTGAGTAGTTGGTGGGTGAGAGGCATCGAACCAAAAACTTATCTTGAATTATGAAAAGGGTAATGACATTTGATTCAATATACAGTTGAATATTTATAAATAAGAAAAACATTAACTTATAAACCAATCTCATATTTAGAAAACAGCTAAATGACGTCGATCTCTTACTTCATCACGTTTTAATTGTCAAAATAATCAATCGTTTTTGAAAGAAAACTAATAAATAAAATGAAAGGGTAACAAACCAAGAAATAGTCAATTTTGGACTACGGTGACCCAATTTCACAGAAAAAAAAGTAAAAAGGAAAAGAAAGAAAAACGAAAGTGCCATAAGAAGACTTCTTTTGTTTACACTACAATAATTCACATAAATTATTGGAAAAATTGATTATATTACTGAAGTTGAAATGACAAATTGAAGTTGTTATTACATTATCAATGTAGGTATAGTAGTGGCCTTTCGTGTCGATTGAAAACATTTTTGGTTCAATAATTTCCACTAAATAATACTCTTTTCACACCCTCTTTCTTCTTTTTTCTGTTTTTCAACCTCGGTAGTCGTATTAAAATTCGATTAATACTAATTAGTGATACATAAAATCAATTAAAAAAAGCGCTATCTATCAGAAATTTTCTATTTTTAAAACTTTAACCTAAAATCTTTAATTACTATAGAAGGATTCTATCCAAACCAAACAACTTTGGGTAAAGATTAGTTCCGCAAAATTGTATAAATTTTATATAGTTTTTGTATATAACATACATAAGTGTATATATACTTAAAATTATACAAAAAATATATATTTTTTCGTCTATTATTTTTAAAACGATACAGTATCATTTTTCGAATAATAACTTTTGGTGGTGCCTCTCTTCTTTCTTCAATCCTCTGTCTTTCTTGTCTTATGTTTTTTTAGATTTTCTCGAACTTCTTGTCAATAATATTCTATAGCGGGAGGTATATATTGACCAACACTACTGTTTTATAGTAAAAGCATATACTGTTTTGTCATCACATTGGCTTGTACAATATATTTTTTTTCCAAAAGGAAAAAGTTGGAATCTCGTTATTGACATCCATGAAAGTAGCACTACCACAAACATACGTGTCAACTCGACAAAATTTATGAAACTTAAAAAAAAATTTATTTTTATTTTGAGTTGGAGACCTGCGTAGGAGGAAATGGAGTGCGAGCTACTGGTGGTGGTGTATACTTCACTTTTGTTGTGCTGGTTTATATGTCAGAGTACTCCTATAATCGATGCGCTTTACATTCATCAAACTTATAAACTCGCAATTAACTTTTACTTTACGCTCTTCCGCACTAAGCTGGCAAGGCCATCTACACTAATAACTCCGATTGTTGAATCTCGTACAAGTTAGATTGTAGTTGTATTATGTCCCTCCTCAATTGATAATAAATTTGTGAAGGAAATAATTAGACCATTGATTATTTCTTTTGTTAATTCAATGGGGGTGGGTAGGTGAATATTCGGCATGAATATGTCGGAAGTAAAATAACTTACATGTTTTTGCTTTGTTAGGTACAAAAACACATAAAATAAGCTAGAATAGTATATGGAGCAAAAACAACGGTTGGAATCAAAAGAAAAAGGGAATGAAAAGATCATGTTTTATAGGAGTAGAATTAATGAATAGAGCAGTGGAGAAAACTGCAGAGCCACTATTGATGGCTTAACTTTTCCTATATATATATATATATAGCGCTGGGTTCTAATTTATTTTGGTCTCAACATGTGTAACCAATCCATTTATACCACCTATAAATTCGATTTCTTCATCATGTTTTTGGATTGGTGTGACTTATCTTAAAATCACATGTCCAATTAATTTCCACCTTAATCAATAAAATCATTTTAATATTAAAGGAGGTCGATTTATATGAATCATATGTATTTCTTGAATAATGCCTACTCAAATGGGCATCCTTGAATGTCTTTCTTTTCGTACTATTAGTATTAGTATTATTTTAGAATTTTCTTATTTTTAGATTTCTATTAGTATATGTTATTCTTTTTTACTTCAATTTTTTTATTATCTTGTTGCTATTATTATTTATTTTTCATGGCTTCTCCACTACCGTATTTTCTTTTCATATTTTCCTTGAGTCGAGTGTCTATCGAAAATAGCGGCTTTCCTCGCAAAACTCACATAGACGGAAGCGTTGAATACATTGAACCGTCATTAATTTGGTGCTTGCAAGTCAAATCACGACATCCTTTATTCTCACTCATTCTAATAATTTGTAATCTTAAGAATTCAGTAAGACCATTATGCAACTCAAGAACCTCTTGGCATATGTTTAAAAGATCAAATTCCAAAATTCACGATTGCTCTAACTCTGAAATTTCATCAAATGGATGTGGATGAATTAGGGATTTTTACACAATTAGCCAGCCATATTAATTGTTTATTTTGTTTAGCCATATACATAGATTATATATTTATTATATATAATTATACACATTTAATACATAAATTATACATTTAATATACATTCACTAGCTATTTTTAGTTTAAGTTGTAGGGTGGACGGCTATTTGGATTAATTCTTCGATGAATTATACATTTGTTCCAGTTGGGCCTAATTCCGTAGACTCAACTGAACCACAATAGAATTTTGGGCCGTTCATTCTTTTTAATGGACAATTTCCAAGAAAATCTAATGAGATTTTTTCATTCATATACATTATTTGAAATCTTATTACGAAAAATGTTTATGTATTGGTATTTACTCGACCTAAATATATTTTAGTTATAAAATATATACAATCCACCTTAAAAGGCTCTCAATCCATTATTTGTGCCTTCAATCAAGGAATTTATTTACACCATTTTACTTTTTTCTCTCATCTCTCCCCTCTTCTCTCCAGATTGAACTTATATTTAGGGATTTAGAAAATCTATTTGTTCGTACTGTCTTTTTCTGAATTAGACATCCCCATTGCTACCAGTTTCAACAAATCTTGAAGTGAAGGCCCAATTGGGATAATCAGCTGTTATTTCATTCTTATATTCTTTTTTAGCAATTACTTTTTGTCACTCTCGTGAGAATTATGTACGGTTATAGTTGAAGGCTGTTAGTATTACATATAGTAAGTCACTAGTCCTTGTGATAGGACTTAAAGCAAGTGATGTAAGAACTTTAATAGTTTGTGCTTCAGAAACATATTCTTCTGTTTTCTGAATTGTGATGCTGAATCAGTGTACATATATGTGTTTAACTTCTAAGACATGCTAGTTAATTTCTTTTATATATTTTGTATTTGATTTATACATAATAATTATATATTATATAATTTATCTACAACTTTCATACATTATTTCTACCCAGTTAAATACAACTACAATATCATACAACTTAAATACTATTTTATACAAATTTTATACAATATGTCTTTTGTATATTTTGTATCTGATTTATACATAATAAAAACAAATTTCATACAACTAATTATATATAACTTATCTATAACTTTCATATATTATTTCTACCCAGTTATATATAACTACAATATCATACAACTTAAATACAATTTTTATACAATATTGTTCAACTTTCATACAATATTTAAATAAAATATATAAATATAACAACAAAATATAATTTTTCTACAATTTTACTACAACTTTACTACAATTTCGTAAGTATAATGTATGTCATGTCTTCTTCTTCTTCTTCTTCTTCTTCTTCTTCTTCTTCTTCTTCGAGTTTCAATATGAAATTCAGCCAAAATCAAGTCTAATTTTTACCAAAATACCCTCAAAACTGAGATATAAACTTCAAACAATATTCTTAATTATTTGCAACAACACCCAATCCAAACAAATAATGAATTTTGAAAACCCAAATTCGAATTCAAAGCTTCAAACCAAAATCAAGTCTAATCTTCACCAAAACACCCTCAAAATTGAGATATAAACTCCAAACAATATTCCCAATTGTTTGCAACAAAACCCAATCCAAACAAATAATGGATTTTGAAAATCCAAATTCAAATTGAAAGCTTCAAAGCTGTTTAATGGCTGTCAATGGTGGAATTGCTGCTCTCTTTTTCTTTGCTCTACATTACTGGAATTAAGGATTGCGAGATATATATATATATATATATATATATATATATATATATATAGAGAGAGAGAGAGAGAGAGAGAGAGAGAGAGAGAGACGGAGAGAGAGAGCGTAAGAGGGAGAAAGAATAAGGATGAAAAATAATTGATTCATAATAGAAAATGATACTCATTTAATTCCTAAAGTGTATATAATTGGTAAATTTATATATATGATGTAATTAAATTGAAACTTGAGTAGGGAGGGTAATAAAGTTACAAATAGTGTATAGGAATGTAAAAATCTCAAATCTAATTATGCTTTATAATTCCCTAGACACCTATACAATCTAAATTCTTGTAAAGTGATTAATGTTACGAGAATATTAAGTACACTATTAGCATGGTAAAAGGTGTTGGTTTTTACCTCGTGGTGCATAAATATATTGCAATAATAATCTTACATGAATTAAAAAAGAAATAAAATTGTGAGAGTAAGAAAGTGGCAAAACTGAAAGAGTGAGGCCCATTTACTTGATTTTTGGACCTAACAGGCTTTAGGCCCATAAACGAATGGGCTTCACAATAATTTGGTACAACGTCTCGTGTTAGCTCGTGTAGAAGCTCAGGGTAGAGGAAAATGAAAGAGAAGAGTTTGTGAAAAAGACCGCGTGTTTGGGTATTATACTAATTCCTCTCCTATTTAGTGCTATTAGCAAGCTCTAATTGAAATTTTTAGTAAAAGGTTGAAATCAAAACGTGGTGTTAGAAGATCAAAACACAAAGCACAATTAATTCTTCCTTTTCTTGATTTGTTAACTTTTATTACATTAACATAAGCTCTAACCCTTTGGAAACCCAACATTTATTTGATGAACAATAATTCTATGATTAAGTGAGGAAGTTATTGTTATAATTTATTTGTAATCATAATTTATCCTGTAATTTCGTTCTACTCTCTCAATTTCAAAAAGATTGGGACTATTTTCTTATTAGTCCGTTTAAAAAAGATTAAGACATTCCGATATTTCTTTAATAGGAAATTTTTATAGCCACACAAAATATTATGACTTGTTTAAGATCATAAGTTTATAATCACACTAATGTTTCAAAAGTCTTTTTCTCTTTATTAGACTTTGCGACAAGTCAAACTAAGACAAATATATTAAAACGGAGGGAGTAAACTTCCAGATGTCTCACTATAAGGTAGAAAGGTTATTTTGACATTTTTTGTTTTGGGGGCAATGGGGTTTGAAGTGTTATCTTGCTTGTTTGTTTGTTGATAATGTGATGGGTGGAAAATTGAGCAATTTCCATAATTTGGATAGTCAAAAGACAATTTATGGTTGTAGTCACAGGATTATAACTTCAGGCAATATAATTGAAAAAAAAAGAAGAAATAAAAAAGAATCACGGGCCTATCCATTTGCATGCACATGAAATTACAAGTTTATATTTATTACGTAGTGATATAGTCAGACCATCACTTTAGAAAAAGCTTAAATTACCGAGAACTTAAAAAGGAAGATTTGGTTGACAAAAAGAAGAGGGATTAAAATTCTTGTCTTTCAATTTTTATCTACCTTTATTTCTTTTGTTAGAATTCATGAGAAACTCGAGCATGAACTGTCGCTAGTTCAAAAAAAGTAGAAGAAATCAAAAGACACAATCACCCATAAACAACAGTTGTATCAATTTTCTTTTCTACGCTATCAATATATAAAACTTAAATCTTAATACGTAGGATGACTGACCATGGGCGGAGCTAGTTTTTCAGTCGTGAGTTCGGCTGAACCCTGTAGCTTGATCCAAATCCTACGTTTGTCTTAAGAAGTTTATTAAATTATATACAAATTATTTAATTAGAACTAATAACTTAAAAAACTAGAATATCGAACCCATAAGTTTCAAATCCTAACTCCGCTTCTGTGACAGCCAGGTCTTTTCTATCATATTTAGATAAGAAATAATATCTCATATACTTATATTATATTGCAGCATTTAGTGTGCAAAAGAAGAAATATAACAACTTATTTAACTATTTGCATGATGTGTAAAAAGAAATTTGAATTCGTAAGCAATATCTATTCTTCTTTTTAATTTTCTATTTTAATAATTGAAGTGCAGGGCCGGAACACTGAACAAACAGGTGTCTCTCTTTGCCCTTTTTGATGGTTTTCCTTCTGGAAAATCACATGTTTAATTACCTTTTGTTCAAGAATTGACTTATCGATGGAAACGTATTAATTCATTTTATGCTTGTGCTAACTATATAATTTTCACTCTAATTAAAGGTTTAAACAATTAACACGTACGCATGGTATTAATCACACTTCAAGTTGGGATATCTACTTTAACATTTTTCAGTTGAAGATATCTTTTCTGGTACTATGAATATTTCTTATCCTTTGGAGTACTGCAATTGTTTAATCATGAACATTTTTCTTATTCTCTTTTTGTTAATTTCTGGAAGGGGATTAATTATCTATTTTCAGACAACAGAAAATGTAATAAGTGCGAAACTGCAAATTCATAAGACTAAAAAGTAAAAGTAAAATAGTATGAGACAGATGCTAAGATTGTAAATTTGTCGCATAACTACAGAATATCTGAATCTTTATCCCATAACTAACAAAATATCTGAATCTAACTGATAATACAAATACAAATACAAATACAAATACAAATACAAATACAAATACAAATACAAATACAAATACAAATACAAATACAAATACAAATACAAATACAAATACAAATACAAATACAAATACAAATACAAATACAAATACAAATACAAATACAAATACAAATACAAATACAAATACAAAAGCAGAAGGAGGATATGTCGATTTGATCAATGCGATAAGTAGCATTTAACAAATGAGTTTTATAAGTCGCATTTATGATATGGCATTATAAGTTCCATTTGTACATCGCATTTTTCAAATGCGATTTATAACTCGTAATTGTTGCGCCTTATTTCATAAGTCGCATTATATTGTTCCTATAAATCGCATTTCGCATTTTATATGTCGCATTTCTATTGCGATTTATATGTCCATTTACCAAATGCGATTTTGTTCTCCTACAAAACTCATGTCTCTCATATTCCCTCAAAACCTTCGGTCTCTTGAATGATAGCAATGGCCTCTCAGTTCATAACTCCACTTTAAAGAATATATATATATATATATATATATATAAATATAAATATTCTTTATATATATGTTTACCCAGAAAATCGGATAACGTTGAATTTGTGTATGGTTCTAAGGATAAGTAGATTGCTTTGACCTGAA